>PNEQ01084831.1:0-13048 GCA_003012365.1 Medauroidea extradentata
TGACACAGGAGTAATTGTGTGCATAACTAATTGTGTTGTGAGAGTTCTAGTTGATTACTGTTTTGTGTATTTCGTAGCTTTGTGAGCTATTAAATCCAGTACTTAATTTAACTCTTTTATTTGTAATTCTAAGACCTCTATCCCAAAGAACTCATGGGAATTGCCCACATGTAAAGTTTGTGTTCTCAAACATGTAACAATATTAACAAGCTTCCTAAACAATCAAGCCACTATTCCCGCAAAAAAAAAAAAAAATCCTGAATGTCAATATCTTCCTTCAGAGCTCAATATTACAAGACTCTATGAAATGTACATGGGTGAAGAGGTTGAACAAGGCAGACAAACTGTGACAGAATATCGTTACAGGTATGGTTTCAATCATTACTTCAATCTGTCATTCAGTGTACCAAAACCAGGCATGTGTGCTGTCTGTGATAGATTGCAGATGAAGATAAACAGTTCAGAAGGTGCAGGAAAACAGTGCAGAAAATGAGAAAGCATTACATCTTGCAAGAACTAACAATGCGATAGGCATGTTACGTGCAGATGCATTACATGCAAAAAAAAAAGCTGCAACAACAGTAGTTGTGTGTTTCGATATACAACAAGCTTTACCCACCCCGTTGTTACGGACAAGTGTAGTATTTTACAAGCGACAACTTTGGTGTTTCAACCTTGGAATCCACGTAATACACAATTACTCCGATTACATGTTTGTTTGGGTAGAAAATTAAGAGTGTGTGGTAGATAAATAAATGCTGAAAACATAAATTGGTTTCTACTTTTTTTTTCGAAGCCAATATGGATAAAATACTCAATGACAGTCCTAGATAATGGTATTTTCCAACTTTATGAGTAAATATTTATCCAGAATTACTAATTCGTTACGTGTGATCTCTTGCACCGCAGTTAAATGCACGAGGTTCCGGTGTCAGAGATTGTGCCTCAGAAGTTTGCAGCACTGAAAACAATTTTGTTTCAAACGTTGGCTAAAACTATTGTCTAGGATTGCTATTGTTTAATTTTCGCAAATTGGCTTCAAGAAATGTACAGTTGTAGATTAATGCTTTTAGCGTTGAATTATGTACCACTCCCTCTTAAGCTCGAAGGGGAGCAGATGAAATAATGTATTGTGTCAAAAAATTTATTGATGGCCTTCCAAACACTGTGCGGCATCTTGTGCTATATTCCGACTGCTGTGTCGGCCAGAATAAAAATTTTACTGCAATAACTTATCTGATGTCTCTAATACACAACAATCGCTTTGACACAATCCATCATCACTTCCTTGTATCTGGCCACACATATATGCCATGTGACAGGGACTTTAGTTTGATTGAAGCAGGGGAACTAAGGCGACAATTTGTTTACACACCAGAGGACTGGATTGATGTTATTGAAAAATCAAGGTGGAAGAATCCTTTCAGAGTTTATAGAATGAACCAGAACGATTTTCTGTCATTCCAGTGTTTAACCAAAACACTTCAAAAACATACAGCAGTAGATGGAGAGAAAGTGGAACTACGAAAACTATGTCAGTTGATTTTCGACAAAAAACATCCAACTCAGTTTGGAATAAAACAAAGCTATTCCGAATTGGAATCGGTAAGATATGTGGATGTTATCAGAGGTGCCCGTGGTCGTCCTTCCAAAGGAGCTTCTTTGAATGAAGTGTTGGCTGGAAAGACATTGCCCCAGAAATATAAGAACTGTGTTCCTATAAAACCAGCTAAACGTCATGATCTGCTCTCTTTACTCTGCTACATACCACCTGTGCATCATGAGTTCTATGAAAATCTGAAGTCTACACAGCCTGTGTCATTGGTTAGTGAAGAAGACGGTGAAGATGACATCATGGACTACACTGACTGAGTTTGGAAAGAATAATTATTCAAACCAACTATTCTTGATTAATTTATTGAGATACTTGTTTTTACCAGCCTGTCAAAAGTTTTCTCATTGTACAGTTAACAGTTATTAGAAATATTTACTGATCATTTTTTATCCTAATATATCTCATTACTGAATGTATGTTTCGAGACTGAAGTTTAACTGCATCAGATAGTTGTATGCTTTTGTACATAATATTATTATAGTGTAATATTAAACGTACCTAAGAATGAGTCTTTGTCTTTTTTGGATAAATTATGCTTGTTTTTAGATACAATTTTATACAAAAGTGGGTTAGCCCACTGTGGCTCACAATGGACAAATGATATTTAAGTGTATAAATTTACATTATTGTTCATAATATTCTTTTTATACATTGTGGCTATGTAAATTTGACATTTCATTGTTAAACAAGTTTAAGTGTATACCTACCTATAAACTGACAAAATTTTGTTAAGTTGTACAGTAACTAATATTTTTCATACAACTTGAACTTCACACATAGGCCTATATTTCTCTTCTACAGTTCAATGTTGGTTGGCCCATTATTGCATCCAGGTCCTCAATTTTGATTTGGGATGGCTTAAAAACACACCTCAACTCATTGTATCCAACTTGAAACTTCAGTGGCCCACGGAAACTCCGCCTCGCTAACCTCACTACGCACGATCCAAAATAACTGCAAGACGAAACTTTTTAAATTTTGCATTCCTCGAAAAAGTTATGCACATCGCCATCTTCCAACAGCCCAAACAAGAACCATGCTGGTTGCCTTACAATCAGCTTATAACTGTGCGACACACAAATAACAAAACAGCAACTCAACAGGCACAGAATCTTGATTGGTTCCTCCAAAATGATTGTTGCAACCAAATGCAGAATTAAAACCAGAAACAAATTTTACGAGTTTAACCATATATTTGTAGAGCGGAATACTGTTAGAAATGTGTTTATGGTGGTGTACCTGCGTAATAGATTTATTCATTTTTAAGAACTAAGAAACTAAAGTCTACACAACCGTAAAATGTTTTAATTTCCGTAAAATCATAAAACACTCACATTATCAATAAATTAATGGCTGAATATTAGAGAATGTCTCATTTCCTCGTAAATGTGAGTCATTTGCCGCACGTCATACACACTAACAAAGCCTTTTCCCTGCATACTGGTAAAATTCAATACTTTTACCAGATTTTTCTCACGCCCTTTCCAATTTCATACTTTTTCCAAGTTTCTGGGTTTTTCCAGGTTTGGGAACCACCCTGTTATTGTTGCACTGTCTATTTTTGTGTCTGTGATGATATCATGTCTTGTGCATAACCTTGTCTACATCTCAGTAACTGACATGCTGTCTTAATTGCAGTGTCACGAGTTTTCTCAGTTTTGTTTTCTAAATTGATTATTTATTCTGAATATTGGTTTTCAATTTATTTTTGCGATTTACTACACTGTAATACCTTACAGAATTTTATGTTTAAATTTGATTCATGAACCTGTAGACTTCAGCCAAACTTGACGATTTTACTTTTTCACTTTCTTGTCTCACTCTTGGTTTTCTGTTACGACAACAGCCACTGCACTGGAGTGTGTCAACAAAATTTTACTTAATCATTAACTCCCATTGCAAAGGGCTTTAAAAGATATCAGAAAAACATAGCTACATGCAATTACAGCACACCACCACCCAGCAAGAACTGCATGTCCTAAAGTAAATTTACAATTGTATTCCATAATCGCTGGAAAAATATGCATTACGTAAATTGTTTGTATTTAACATCTATCATTGTTAAAAATGTAATATTTCTGCAGCATTTAACTATGATTTAAAATAAAGAATCTTTTACTTCACTAAGTTTTTAATGGTAGATCACGATGAAATGAGTAACCTGTTGGATGGGCATATCAATCATACATTTAACATGTTTTATGTAACTTTCCGAATTATGTTGTTGAATCATTATGAATTACTCTATGGTAAAGAAGCTCTTTCTCTATGAACCCCCCTTCCCCTTTCAAAAATGTTGCTAAGAAACAGATAAGCAAATAAAGAGCAATATTTAGAAGTATTAATTTTTTACTTTTTCTTCCTTTCACGTGCTTTTTAAATTTAAAAAAAAACAGTATCAGTAAAAACCCCAATTTTCAGTCAGTGGCAAATTTGAGCATTGTGTCAAGGGTTAAGGGGGCTATGTCTCAAAATCCTTGTTTGTTTTTTAGTTATCCACCACACAATAAATTTTCTACCACTCTGTAGCATTGACAACAATGGTGCTGGTGCCATTGCATCTGCTAGCCTTTCCTTCTCCTTCCATAAACCTTCTAAGTGGATGGAGAGAACGAACAGTTCAAGGTCACAGCCTTGTTGAAAGCAGGTGACATCTTCAACGGTGGCCACAATTGTAAAATTTGGCAGATGGCAAAACTCTGTACACTGTTGGCATAGCAACCACACTGTGACACTTTGGCAACAGATTATTATTGAAAAACACTTAACTTCCCCTTCTCTCAATTTTTCAATGCTCGCAGTCACACAATTCAAGTGAAAGTTTGAGACAGCACTCCTATATTGAACAATATTTCTTATTTCAGATGGGTAAAAACAAACATGGCATGGCAACTGCACTGATCACACCATTCCACTCGAAACTGTTAACTGAGCAAAAGTTAATGAAGCTTAAAAAGTACAGTAGAATCTTGGTCTAATGAAGTTGGAACTAACGACACATGCAATCTAACATATGCAAAATAATGACATTCTCAGGAACCATAAAAAAATTAATTAATTTTATTTTTAAAAAATAAAAACATAAGGCTTAAGTTACAATTAATGGTTACTTGAAAATGCTTGTTAGCATACAGCAATAACATAATGCAGTTACCATTTTCTGGTAAGCCATAACTGTGATGGAATGCACTTAAAAGTGCATCTCTACAGAGTTTTGAGGTATGAACAACAAACACATGTAAGAAGTGGAGACTAACACTGCCTTTCTCCTTCCATTACTCTCCTACTCAGCAACAAAAAATAAAATATAACAAAAAAATTAAACAAAAAGTAATAAAAAATTTGATTCACGTAAGTTTGCAAGACGACAATAAGATAACACAAAGAATACAGGGGCGTCATTTCAGGTTTTTCCAGGGGGGGGGGGGCAAGATTTTGTTTTCTGACGACAGTGACCTTGTTGCATCTTTTTTATTCATTAAGCATGTATAAATGAGATACGTTAATAATAAAACTTCAGTTTTATGTCCTTAAGTTAGCATTATTTACATTAAAAAATACAAAAAATATATTTATACACAAAAATTCCAAATCCAGGGGGGTGGGGGGCATTTGCATCCCCCCTGTAGCCCCAAATGACGCCCCTGAAAGAATACAAAAGAAAACTCTGTTGAACACGACTCTAGAAAGTCTCCAATGCTAAAACAGGGTAATGCCAAGAAAACTGTGATGAAAGTTATAGTAGATTATGGTGCTATAAACTAATTATAAATTGGTTCGTGAGACAACAGAAATAAAATAAAGCAAATAATGCAAAGAAACATGACTAAATTGTATGTTCACTGTGTCAGACAGTCCATTCACCACCTTAAGCCTTAGTTAATTATTCCCATTATTATTATCATCTTTTCGTTTGTGTAATTTATTGAAATTATTATGATTTATTATTTAGTTCATTATCATCAGGTATTACTCACAGAAACTTGGCAGGATGATGTCTGGCCATTACCTGTATTAGTTTTAATTATTCCATTTTATATTTAATTTAGTTTGATTTGGTTGAGTTTACTTTGTGTCTTTTATATTAATTATATATAAATATTTGCAGCAGTTGGTAATTATGTTTGCATTCAGGCTGGGAGTATTGTTGACCAGTTTCGATGTAGCGACCAGGTGTGCTTACAGAGTTCCTGGAATAGCTAAACTTAGATTGTGACTGTATTTATTACTTTTACTATTCACAGGAGCACATAGGCGCCTCTGCAAGTTGTGTGTGTGACAAAGACAGTGATATGTTTTGAGAGGGCCGGTGTGGGCCAATCAAATGACAAAATATTAAACTTTGTTTTGTAATTTAAAGGAGCTTTAGTTTTTGGAAAGTAGTTTTTGTATATAGGACATGGTTAATTAGTGTCAGGTTTGTATTTATTTATTAATATTTACTTACTTTAGTTTTTGATACATTTTTGTCGCCTTAGTGCATAGAGTGGCCACCAGAGGCGCTGCACAGAGAGCTAGATTTGTTTGGCATGGTCTGCCATTACTTGTGTTGTATAGTCCGAGGACGGCGGACATGTTTAGTGCTGTGGTGGCTCAAGTGTGAATGTTTTTGTTCCTTCGTCGCTCGAGCTGGTGCAACTTTTGTGACAAGATGGAAGATATTTGACTTCAGCGTTATGAGTTAATGCATGACGTGTTGGTGGTGAGAGCAGAGGGGGTGAGAGCGTCGTACTTACGCCCTGGAGGGTGCCGGTTGCTGCTGGTGACGGTGGTGGGTCTACCGCCCGTGTGGCGAGTCCCCTTTGTATCCTCCACGTCGAGATGTATGTTGTTGTGAGGCTGGAAAGTGGCTGGTTGGTAGGACCAGCTCCCGAAGGACCATGAAGTGGTCGTGGCCAAATAACTTACCCGCATTAATAGGCTTCACCACTGGTTTATTGCGTTATTATTGTCACACTGTATATCGCACGTACGTGCCTTAAGCGGTCCCCACGTCTATAGCCGGTGGGTGGCTAACACGGTAAATGCGGACACTAGTTACGCAATGGTGTAGTTACGTTGAAAAGATAAACCCCTGGGCGCATGAGCTTGCAGGGATGGAGGTGTCTCTACTCCTGGACGATTAAATTACTGTTACGTTACTAAGTTCCTGAAAATACTAGAAAAAAAATCACTATTGCAGCTACATGATAAGATACGGTGAGGGTCCAGGAGCCGCATACACGTGGCCGACTGCCTACACGCCTGAAACAAGACTACCGAGCAATGGTGCCCACTCCCGCTAGTAGCTGAGAGCGCCCGCCGAAACTATTCGCGTGGCCGCTTTAAGCATGTTGTGTTGAAGTTGTATACCTAAAAAGACACTAAAATTTACATGAGACACAATTGAGCCCTTGGAGATGTTAACATAATTGGGTTTGCTGAAATTGCATAAATAAACTTACATAGGGAAATTAATTTACTTGTGCCTTCCACTCCGGTTGGCTTGTTAAGCTGTCTCTCTAAGTCTGGGCTGGCACTGTTTATTATTCTAACACACGTAGAACACTTTGATATAACACATTAATCACTATTCTTATTTTAAGTATAAAAAGTGGCAGCGCGTTGCGCGGTCTTTGTAGCTGTTAGGTTGTCTGTCTGGGCCGCTCTCAGCGGTCCAACGTCGTTGAACAATTTTGAAGCACTTTACGTAATAAATTCGTTTCCCTTGTTGTGGGTGCTCAATAATTTACTAAAACTATGGAGACTGCCTCCTCATACTTACATTGCCCTAGCAACTAACGCACTGTCTGTTTCAGGCAACATTCGTTCCGGCATTTATGCACATCGTGATCAACGACGGCATAATGCTTGTCGTAACGACCAATGTCCCTTGTTTAGCTGGCGTTGGGGTGTGTTGCGGTGGTGTTACTTTGTTGTTTTACTTTAAATATTTGCACTTTCTTTTGTGTATGCTTGCTACCAAGTGGCCTTATTAACTTGAGCGCTCAGTTGGTCCCGTCAGTACCGGGCGCATGCAGGGTGCCTTCCGAATACTGTGAGTCGTTGTCGTGAATACTGCCCGTGATGCTGGTGTGTGTTGACGGACGGTCGCGATGCACGGTGGGCTGTTGAGCACACGTCATGCAGTCTGGGTTTGTCTGGAATGTGTTTGATTCCTCATTTTTGAAATTTGTACAAAACACAATGTAACTTTCCTATCAAATTAATAACATTTATTCGGTCAGATTACAAACTTTTATTCCATGGAAGCAGGTTGAATATCCAAAACCTTACCATTCTATGTTTAGTTTTCCGTCGAGGTGAGCGCTGTCTAGTTAGAGGCACGTCACGACGACTCACCAATCCACAGCAATACGTACACAGTCCAAAGACTGCACATCCATCCTATCAGAAGAATTAATAGGAAGGTCAGTTTCTATCTGTAGGGCACAAAACTGTTCCTGGAGTATACATCCTTTGCTTCGTCAACAGTTTCTCCTTCTTTAACAAGCAACATACAGCGGAACTTGTCAACAAAGAACATGACATGTGAAAAGTAGGCAGATTCAATATTTTTCAAATCTGTAACTTCTGCACGTATCATAATTTCATTCTCTAAAGGAATTTTAGAACAATGTAGTCACATGACAGTTGGAAAAACTTTCTTACCAAACTGTAGAACAATACTTTATGCGAGGGTTTCTAGGATGTGACCTCATCGTTCTGATTTACTGAAACATTATGAAGAGAAGTGATTTTGGTCAGCGCTTAACATCGAGGTCTTCAGCTCTGGTGAGGGGTGATGTGATGTGAATATGGAGCAGTGCCGGAATGAATGGGCGGGGGAAACGGGAGATCCTAGACAAAACTCGTCGACCAGCGGCATCGTCCGGCACAATTCCCACATGCGAAAATCCGGGAACCAACCCTACCGGGAATTGAACCCAGATCGCCTCGCTGGGGGGGAGGGGAAGTCTGACCCGTCGGCCACCGCCCCCCCCCCCCCCCCCCCCCCCCCCCCCCCCCCCGAAACGTTATACTAGACGGGATGAACAACAGTTGACTTGAGGACTGCTGGCTTCACAAACTTGATCAGCAAATTTTTTAACAGTTGGGAAAGCATACTCCCTAATTTGTGGATTTGAGGTGCTTTTGACTGCAGTTAAACGTTTACTTTGTCAAATATTAGTATGACATGCAACACGAAATAACAGAGCTTTGTTAACGCTGTTTGTATGAAACATAAAGACTATTTCCTGCCGTGAAAGTACCTGAGAAGTTTCTCCTGGTTTTAAATCACTTGCAGTTTTAATTTTCTTAGAAATAGGATCTTCGTGCACAAGGACGTTTTAGGGTGGAGTTGACATCTGACAGGCTGCTGGTAGTGGTCCGGCAACTAGAGGAGGATACAATTTTTTTAGCTTGTTTTTCTGGTATTTTGTACATATTTAAAGAACCAGAACTGGATGGTACAGCAAGTGTATCAACTTATTCCCTGTAGAATTTCATTAAAGGCTACCACAAATCCATCAGTCAATTCAAACACACCCCCAGAGAAATAAAGTGTGTACATACATGTTTTAGCACCTTCTTAACATGTGTCATACAGTTTTTCGAAGCCTTTCAGTCTGTCTTTTCGCTTGTTGCTTTTGTCTAAATAGTAGCATATACCCATCAGAATCTCATCTACATTTATGTGAAGACCCTTCAATCCCTTCTCTGCAGCCAAATGCAGTAGATGGCAATCACAACCTAATACTACAATATTTCCTGATGCTGTTTCAATACCGCAGCAACTCCATTTTTTTTTTAGCCAATAATAACTGCCGCAATGTCATATCCCAATGCTATTACAGTTTTCTAATGGTATTCTGTCATCTGTAAGTGCAGTTATGATCAACTCCCGTATGTTTTTACCCATGGCAGAACCCTGCAACTTTTTGACTGACAGTAAGACACAGTTCACAATTGTAAGTTCAGCGCTATATTACGTCACAACTGTCGGGTACAACTTCGAGTCGTCATTGCTTCCATCTGTTACAACCGACAAAGGCAAGGTTTTCAATAAATCTGTTACACTTGTTTCATGGTGTTTTGCCATTTCGCTTTGCAACTGACAATGGCAAGGTTTTCAACAAATCTGTTACACTTGTGAATCATGGTTCCCACTCTTTTAAGCTAAAAAATTTCAAGCACTTTCAAGGAAATTTACCATAAATTTCAAGGACCCTGAAAAATTTTTTTTCTTCTTTTTCGAAAATTCAGTACCAGTAAAGCATTTATTATTGATCTTGTTTCACATATTAATTTAAACACAGTAATGTAACAGCTAACAAAATAAAAGACAGTCATCACCATAAAATGAGTACCTACAAAATCGTAAATTGGTACAGAATCACATATAATCAAAGATTACGGACAAAGTCATTAACTGAAGTTGATTATAACCTCGAAAGTCACATGCAGTAGCTTTTCTTGTGCTTAAGAGTACAGTGTTCAATAATGCCAAGTCCTAAAATTTTAACTCTTTCTAGACACAATTGTGCTTTAAAATTGTCAAGCACACAGTATTAAATTGTAACGTTCAACATATTTTATGATTTGGCATGTGCAAGCACACAGACAAAATGCAGGTAAGACATAAACAATGAACGCATCTTACTTACCGTATTAGTACCACTTCACCCACTTTCTGTTACAAGAAAGTTATCATCATTTAACTGTCAAAATAAGTTCACTAATTGTAGATTCACTATTAGACAGTACAATAAACTGTAACAAGTTAAACCATGCTACTTGCATTAATTTTTTTATAAATTTCTTGAATCTTTCTTTCTAGCTTTTGAAGTTCGAATTATTTTTCTTTTGCAGTCTTCCTAAAACTATTTGACTGAATGATCAGATATAGATTTACTGTTTTTTTTCTGCACGTTCAGACAGGTCATCAGCAGATTTCTTAAGGCTGTCAAATAATTGTTGAAGTCGAAGCTTCTTTTTTTTGCTTCCAATTATTTGCTTAACTAAAGACTTTGTTTCTTTTCCTCTGTACTAATTTTCTTCTTGCACTCTTCTTGTAAGTAGGCCTACAACATATACTTCTATCAAGCTCCAGCTACAGATGACCTCAATTCTTTGTTTAGGCACACATTTTTGATACCTCTTCAATTATTGACCTCTTTGCTACATATGACTCTTCTTTCAGATTTTCTACTTCCAAATGGCGATTTACAGAAAATCCTTGTTCGACAGCTGCTTGCCCATGTGAGAAAATTAAAAGTATTTTTACAACTGGCCACAGTTTTACATACTTTTTTGTACCGCTAAGGTATGTGCAAAGAAAAATATCAATCCTAACGACAGCGGGGTCGAAATCACTGAATACGGTTCTGTTCTCTTGTGCAATTGTCAGGAATTCTTGATAATGATGTATAATTTCAATGATGTAAAATTTCACCACACAACTTTTCTTGAAACTTTTTGGTATTGACAAGAATCATAAGACATTGTTTCATTTTTTTATAGCAGATGTTGCTATTAGTTATTATGAATCTAAGATCAAGACATGAAAGCCTTCGAACAAAGGCATATTTAATAGGGGTCTTGTCAACTAGGTTTTCAACAAGGAAGAAAATTAAATTTTGCATTTCATGTCTGAGTTCAAGCATCTCTCTTTCTGAAACTCCATTTTTTCGAACCAGTTCTTTTATCAGCCTATCTCCAACGAACCTAAAGCTTATTTTGCTTGAACTCAACAGATGCTTTTATCTTTGAAGGCAAAACGTGAAACATGGTATGGAGTTTACATTTTTCAAATATACTCATTCTTCATGATACTGAAATTCTGTAAGCAACTAACAACAAAATTTCTTAAGTCTTCAGCTAAGAAAGGTAAGAGTGGTGCATCACTTTGATATTTTACAAGAAAAAGGTTGCAACAACTTGACAACAGAAAAATGTTCAATTACACAGGCATCAAAACATATTTACATGCTTCCTGAATGATGCAGTATGACTTACACTTTGTTTTTATAAGACATCCTTTTTCAACTTCTTGGACATATTTCTTCAAGTTGTGACGTGCACTACACGTAGCTCATACAATAGAACCTGTTAGTCCGTGATGCGCTAATTCGGGAATCGGATAAATCGGGACGATTTTGAAAGTGTTAAAAAAAAAAAAAAAGTGTGAAGTATAAATTGTCAGTGCTTGTAAATAATTAGCGTCGCGCATGCCGATAAACAAACTCTGCTAGCCGGCCAGCGCTTCCACGCTGGCTGCGTGGAAGGAAGGATTAAGAATGAAGCAAGTGCGTCAAAAGAAAAGCACAAAGGGTAGAGGGAGGAACTGAATGTATGGACTAATGGCCAGGAGGGAGAGAGGGGAGGACGACTGCATTGCACTCACACGTCGTCTTATTTCCAACCTTGAAAAACGAAGTTTTATCATGCCGCAGCAAATTATAAATTTGTACGTGTTGCAAAGCCAGCTTATTCAAGAGAAACCGAAACACATAAAGCAAAGACGTATCACAGAAATGTTCGCGGCGGTGAATGTGCCATCATGTTCCGGTAGGCCGACAACGTGTGAACCTGTCCCCGGTGAAAATCCAACCGAGTAACCTGGCACAAGCACTAGTGACATTTAGTAACATTTTACAGTGAACCCTCGATAACTCGGACCTCGATGTCCCGGACTTCGGATAACTCGGACAGATTTCAAAAAACAAAATTAATTTTAATTAAATTATTTTTTGGTCAAAAATCGTAAGAAAATTGTGTCTGCCTCATTTAAATCCATTACGTTTTATTTAAAAACAGTATTAAGCTTTAAAAGCAGTTGCTCATCGCTACGTAGCCTTTAATAATCCCACCGTAAAATATCTGGCAAGTTCCGTGTGGTTAAATGTTGCTAGCGAGGCGCGCGAGTATGTAGAGACGCAACTCAGCAAGCAGGCCTCCCCCTTCTTTATCTTTCCGTCCTCTTCTCGGCGCGAGCCAGACACGTACGTGCGTCATAAATAATCAGTTCAGTATGATGCTGGTGAATTGAACGGTAACTACGGGTCACAATGGCACCTAAAGGGAAATTTATTTTGTTCTGGTATGTGCGATAAATTCAAGATTGCAAAACAATTTGTTCCGGACATAAATAAAAAAAATTAAAAGCTATTGGTTTGCGTTGCAATGTAGGCAAGGTGGTGTGAGGGTTTTACGGCCCTTTAACGACGTCTTACAAGCCGATGAGGATGAGAGGTGAAAAAACAACACAACATCCATGCCTGAGCAAGGATTCGAACCCAGGGCTTCTCGCACAGTAAACTGCCGCCTAACCCACTACGTTAGAGGCCAGCGCGATATTAGAAAAAAGGGAGGGGGCAGAAAGAAGCTTTTGCCCTGGGTCGCACATTCTAGAGGGCCTCGCTTCTGAAAAAGTTAAATGGTTAAAATGAA
>PNEQ01084831.1:13148-78997 GCA_003012365.1 Medauroidea extradentata
CTAAAAAAAAAAAAAAAAAAGATGGTAGACTGAGATTTACGTTACTCCGGCCTCGTATTCTAACAAAGAGGCCCTGGAAAATAAACAATTTCTCGTAAGAAACTAGCAGCTGGCTGCAGACACTGTGACATGCTGATGCAGAGCAATTTTTCACGTAAACATCTCGTGAGTTGCATGTGGTCACGTGCGGTGTTTTTATTGCTGTTGAAACTGTACTGGTTGACCTTGACTATAACCGCTCGCGCTCTACCTCCCTAGCTTATCTCTCGCACACACACACGCATGCACAGACTGTCGCCAGCCAGACAAGAGAAGGGAGTGAGAACTTTTATGTGGTCGAAGGGTGCTTTAGTGCCAGCTTCTAGCACAGATAAAAAAAGATAGACTGGCCGAATAAGAAACCAAATAGAGGGGGTGAATGCTGTGGTTGCTTGCCGGTGTGTCAGCAGATAAAAAAAAGGTACAGCCAGCCAGTGGCGCTACAGTGTTGTCACATATCAGTGATGCAACAACTGTGCAACAATATCACACGTATCTAAAAAGTAAATGTACCATTTTTCTTGTGACAACTGTATGCATGCACATTGTAACATTTTATTAACGCAATAGGCCTTAATCATTAACGTTGGAAATACACTTTTTAAAATTCATCTGCTTCATCAGTTTTAATCAAGCGTCAAGGCCATTGCGAGTCGGGATATGCGACGTCATGCGACCTTGGCCTTCATACACACCTGCGCACGTGTCTGTCAAGCACTTCCGGACTTCCAATCGTTAGTCCGTGAAATGCGGTAATCCGTGATTGTCTCGGCCCCGACCATCCCGGATTAACGGTGTTCTACTGTACATGGTTCCTCGACTCATTTAAATAATAATTTAATTTTGAAAAATCTTTCTAAGCAACTTTTTCTGATATTCTGCCTCATTTGTAATTTGGAAATTTCAAGTAGACTCTTGAGCTCGCCTCCTCTGGGATGGAATTTATTTGGCAGGCAGGTCAGATTTCAGATGCCTGGAGGCACGTACAGAGGCATGTTGGAATGCAGCTAGAGCAGCAGGTCATTAGGCCATCGTCTTGGGTGGAGTGCCCAGCGCAACAAAACTCCCAAAAGGTGGTGATCCGTGACAGATTGATGATGCAGCATATCCCCAATTAAAATAATGAACATTTAGATGTTACTGTGGAATAAAACGCTTTGCAAATTTGTCTGTAACTGTGTTACGTAATTTTTTTTCATTATACCTGTCGGATAACCAGTTTTTTAACAACTTGGGCGGGGGCCCCGTTGTATCACTCCACCGCTCGGCCGAGTAAGCCAGAGTGTTCGTCTACGTTGAAGCTTGTCGACGGTCGCCAGGAGATGGCCGGCTGAGTGTTTGTTGGTTGGGGCGTCATGGCGGAAGGAAGATGACGTGTTAGGCGCTGGAGAGGAGCCGTGAAGGCTAGAGGGCAGATTCGCGAGTAGAAAGGAATTTTTCCAAATGCATTATTTTTTTCTTGTTTTACATATATCAAGGCGTAGGTGCTTATAAAAGTTTGAGTTAGAACAAATAAAGATACGATGCCGGGCTAGGTGTTAAAACAGGGAGCAACAGCAAGTCGCAGTATCTACAGAAATCCAACTAAAATAACCCAGGGCGAGCGCTCACTACTTTAACTGCCAGGGAGTTCTGGCATGATATAGGGATGTCTAAGACGGTATTGTTCTTGTCATGTAAAATAGTTTGAGAGTGTAAATAAAGGATAAAGGCCGATATTTTATTTTTTGTTCTTTATTTTTTACTGATTAACACAATGGTTATCCGGGCATCAGTATCATAGGCACCACCTCTACATCAAAACAAACCAAAGCTTGTGTAAGGTATACTACAAGAGATTCTAAGAAGTTACAGAGTCCACTGTTTTTATCGTCGTTCTGCCCGCTACGTCATTTAGATAACAATGGCAGAGAGTCACGATACGACAGACGCAGTAGCAGCAGCATCACACAAATCAACTCGCTCACGTCATCGTCACACCACCCATTACAAAATCATCTAAAATTTCAATTGCTGTTTCCGCTGCTAGAACATTTTCCAAACCATGATGTTTGCAAAACTTACAGGGGAGATTTTTGTTCAGAGAAACATTCAAATAATCTTCTCTGCAGGCTGGAGAATTTTTGAATAACCAATAAATCCTTATCAAAAACTAATATAAGGTCCCAAGATGTTGACCTATTACCATGTTTAAAACAATTATGTAAGGTGTGTAGTGTGCATCTGCCTACATCTATTAGGGTGCAGCCATAATCATGTTTCAAGTCAGCTTGCAGAAGATTGAACAGCTTCCAGTTGACAGCTGGACCAACCAATGATAAGTTGAGAAGTTAAGCAAGATTTAATTTTCCTGTTGCTTCATGTAAGACTGACAGAGTATTGTCTGCACTGGAATGGCCCATAAACACAGATGTGAAGTATCTTCTTGCTATCTCATTGCTGTTCGAGTCCCAAAATCTGATGTGTACATCCAACTGTTTCTTTTGGGTCGAAAGTTTTAAACTCTCATAGAATAACTAACAAAAGTGTTCCAATTCACAAGCACACTTGAAAAGAGCTGCTTTGAAGTGTGATGCAATTCCAAAGCATACCCTATATATGCACACTTGGTTGCACTACACGAAAACTGTTTTGCAATATTGCTATCAGGTAACATATCCTTGAATAGTTCTGGTAGGCTCTCACAAGAATTAAGCGAATAATGCTAGGTTACACATTACAAAGCCCATCTTATCTCGGCATCCATAACGTCAGAAGAATTAAAATGTGAAGATAAAGAAGTAGTAGGACTATTGGCTACTCCTGAAAAAGCAATTGGACTATTTTTACTAATTTCTGATTTATACTTCACTGTGCTAGATTTGTCAACACTAATTTTCATTCAGTGCTAAGTACATATATTTATTTTTGGAAAGTTCAAAGTCGTGCATGGCTACATTACTTATGAAAAAAATTATGGTACTTCATCATAGCACTTCCAAATTTTTCAAGCACTTTCCAGCACTTGAAACATTTTTCAAGAACTTTCAAGGGCCCTTGAACTTCTTACAACTTTTCAAGCACTTTCAAGGAGCGTGGGAACCCTGTTTCACAGTGTTTTGCCATTTCACATATGATCGCTGTTGTCTTTGCACGCCCACAACCAGAACGTATAGTGTCTCCACATTTCGGAAACATTTTCCGAATCAGATATCCGACACTGTCCGCTGCAGCAATGGGTAAAATA
This sequence comes from Medauroidea extradentata, assembly GCA_003012365.1. Classification (NCBI taxonomy): domain Eukaryota; kingdom Metazoa; phylum Arthropoda; class Insecta; order Phasmatodea; family Phasmatidae; genus Medauroidea; species Medauroidea extradentata. The sequence continues at coordinate 16,414 of PNEQ01084831.1, forward strand.
TGTTCAACTATGAATGCTGTGAATTAGCATTCCGTGCGAATTGTGCTTAAATATTAATTTTGCACACAGAAAAAACTTTTTATACAGTTACATTTGGCTTGAGCTTCAGCCGCTTCAATGTTCTTGTACTTCACAGAACCTGCATGCAGTTTCAAATCACTTCTTCCACCATGTGCAATGTTTACGTCACACATACTGTACATTTTGCAAGATTCTCACGTTTTTTGGGAATGCGCGGCCCAAACAAAGTGTACACAATACACCTGTAGAAACACTGGTTTGTAAGTCTTTATTCTTCTAAACGCATCCCACCATCTCAAATACTGGGATTAACTAAAGCAGTAGCACATAAAAACAGTGACAGTATTTTCAATTAATGTTGATGTTGTGTAAACGACTGATTCTGTAACTTCGTAGATTCTTCACTCAAAAATTTTGAACTACATACTAATAAGCAATTTTCCTACAAAACATAAAATAATATTTGCTCACAAAGCCATGTAAAAACAGAAAAAACATGGCAGATAAGAAAACAAGAAATGCTTACACAGTGCAGCCACCCACAGAAAACATTAACTTCTTTAGTACAGGCATAGCCTATTAATTTAGTTTTTTTTCTAGTGCTGTTTGAAACAGTGCACAGTATATTAGAATATGTGACTTCTTAGCAAAAATTAGCAAAATCAGGTGGAAAATTTAAAAGCTTGAAATTCTTACAAAATTTATTAAATCTTGCAGATAAAAAAAAATCATATGAAATACAAAAAAAATCTTACAACTTGGCAGCTATGCTTTTATTTGTGTACGTATAACTCAAGAAAAAAAAAAAAAACAAAAAGTGTTTTTTTGAGCTCAGTAAGAACGAGTGCTGCCACAATGTCCTTGTGACACCATTTTGGACTTATTTGCATGTCCATTCACTCTTAACTCTACAGCAACTTACGTTTAGTTTGTGAAATTGCATTAAATCCAGTTGTTTATGTGGTAACAACAGGTATGATGTGAACTCCAATCAGTTGTAAACGTGTACAGTGTAATGGTCGTCTTGCTGCTACCATATCCCCACTTTCCGTGAAAGCACCTCGGCACCAAGTCCTCTCTTCGTTCAGCAGTAGAGCATCTCTTACCTCGGGTTCTTTTTTGTGTGGGTTAAAAAAAAACTCACTTTTGAACCAGTGAAAAAATCAAATAAAGACTAGATTCAGCTAAAGCTTAATGCGGTAAATCTATTGCATATTTCCGATACACTTGATCACTATAACGAGACCAAATAAAAAGAAAAACCTACGGGCTCGCCTTCCAAACACTTGGGCGAAATTCCTACAAAAAAGAACCCTCGAGTTTAAACAAATTAAGCGTTATCCATTAAGTACTTAAACATTTCCATCCTTGCGCACAAGTTCTGCCCTCAAAATAATAGTTCTTAAACCCGATGCCGGACGATACATATCTCCCCCGCTACCACCACTTACGTGCGTCCGTCCTACATGCCCCATGTGGTACTCTCACCACGCTCTCGAAAATGGGGTCTTCCGCCTCCTTCCTTGCCATCGGGAACACGTCATATACTGTGATTCCATCACGTGATATATGGTGCGCCAGCTAGCGCCCTTACCAGTACACTTAAATACTACGTAAATATAACATCAAAGACACATCAGGCCAATAAAATTCCAAAAGGGAGAATTCGTTACAAACTATACAGCATGCACAAAAATCAAAATTAAATATAAAAGCATTCCTCGTATAATTAACAGGTGTTGAGTGCATTCATTGTAACTGTGGTTTCTTAGTCCTTTTACTTAAAGATAAATCAAATATGGCACAGCCCTTCGGAAAATAAATAATAATTACTTAAAATTACAACTTAATATTTATTTTGTCTTTGTTCTGACTTCATCAATTGTTTACCTTTTGTTTCTTACTCTTAAAGCATTTTGATCCATTTATCATAGTTTAAAGGAAATAAAACATTATACTTACAGAAATGCCCGTTTTTGTTAGCCTTTATCGCACTCGCACACACCACTTCAAGATACAGTAGGCCAGGCACCTAAACTTAACCGGCGGCAAACAAAAACAACTGTCCAACTAGGTCATACGCACATTAGCCAATAAAAACATGTTTTCAATATTTACAGCAGCGTTTGAAAATATGGCGTTTTTAAAGCTCAATAACTTGAAAATTATAATGTGCACGGAATTATTACTTTACGTGTTGCATTTGGTGCGAAAATAATTCGGAAGGATCATGTAAACATTAATTTTTTTATCTAGGTACTACCCCATTGCAGTGAAAATTACAGTCCAAGAAACTCTTTTATTTTGCACTAGTTCTGACAAAGGCATGCAAGCCACTTCCTGTTTATGACTGCAAACACAGCTCAACGGATCGTGTGTGTAGAGGAGCGCGTAAGAGTGTATGCTAGAGACGAAACTATCTTATCTCTCAGGCACCACTTCAACTTGTGGGCTTGTATGAGCGTGACTTGGATGGTGCACAGCAGGCAATTGTTCCTAGTGAACAAATTGTACATACCCAGCGATATTCAGGCAGGACACGCGGAAGTTTTTTGGGACCGCCTGACAGTGTATGTGGCATTGGTGGCACAGTCATTGTCTCTTTCCAGTTACAAGCTGGCTGTGTGTTTACGTACAAGGAGAGTGAGGGAGAGAGAGAGAGAAAGACGGTGTATTCTTATTGTCCTCCCTTCTCTGTGTGAGCATCTGGGCAATATACAATTTTTGTGCTGTCTGACAACACTCTTCTCCCACTTGTCTACCATACATAGGATCTAGGCCCAAGCAACAGATCAGTGGGCAGGCCCGGCTGCGCCGCCGAGGATCTAGGCGCTCCCCCTGAGAATTTCCCATTTTATATCAGAAATAATAAACTTTCACATTTTATTGTGGTTATTTCACATTAGAAAAATTTTTGTATCTCTACTTATTAGGTACAATTTTATTTGGCAACAGAAAATGTCAGCACATTAAACTAAAGTTTTCATTTGAAACATTTTTTTTTGTTTTAAAGAAAGGACTGTTAAAAACAACCCTAATCAAAATACAGTACACAATTTAGATATAATTTTTATCTTTTTTTTGGTTGTTTCGAAGAAGATACCAATAATCTAAAAATACAGTTTCTGGGAACCATGGACTATCCCTACAGTAAAGTTTGACTGTATTTTTATCTCTCGCTATGATATTAAAATATAGATAATTTTCTCCACAAATATTATCCAAAAGGGCATTTATAATAATGGTTTAATTTATGTTGAAATTTTATAACACTGTGAAAAGGAGATAATGATGATGTAACTTATTATAATACTTTAATTGAGGCCAGCTACAAATGTACGTATCAGTGTCACATTCCCCCTGCCCAGAGTAGCCCGAGAGAGGTCGAGAGGTCAACAGCTCAAGGTTAAAGACTTGTTGCAAGTGGATCTTTAGTCAATTATTCATGTTTTTCAGTAATCCACATATTGTTGCCCCTAAAAATACACAGAAAATTGGGAGTCGATGCTATTTATTACTTTTAATGTTAAGAAAACTTTAGTGGTCTTACCATGTACTGAGTGATTGAAAACCACAATTTCAAACCAGCGAAAATGTAGCAATTTACCTAGCATATACCTTAAAGAGTATGAAAAGGCACAATGTCGAGCGGATGACTGGAATACCTAACAGTCAATAAAATTTGAACTACTCATCATAATTAAATGAAATTTTTAGCCGGGTAGATATTTTATTAGTGGACGTTTACTTATATAGCACTATGCGGTAGTATGCTGTACTTTTGAGTAAAAAATTTTAATCTGTTTTCAGATAAATAAGGGCTTGAAACCACAAAATCCTCAAAAATGGAAAACTGAAATTTTTATAAGTTTTAATACATCATCTAGACCTCTATAATAACCGAATTTCAATAATACTCTTGTTTTGATTTGAAAGTAATTTCACAATCCAAAAATCTCTGTACGAAAGGTTTCCATATGTTAAAAAATTATTTTCAAGTGAAAATTGAGAGTATTTTTGAAATTTTGTTATTATAGTGGCCTAGATGACACTTTAAAAATTATAAAAATTACAGTTTTCCACTTTTGTAGACTTTGTGGTTTGAAACCCAAATTTTTTAAAAACAGTTTTTAATTTTTTACTGGAAAGTAAAGCATACTACCGCATAGCACTATATAAATAAACATCTGCTGATAAAATATCTACTCGGAAAAAATTCTCACTGAATTATGAGGAGTAGTTAAGATTTTATTGACCATTAAGTATTCCAGTCGTCCGCTCACATTGTACCTTTCTGTACCTCTTAAGTCAAAACAATAGAAATTGAACCACAGTAAATGGAAACAAAACTTTCATTCAATCATATGGCCAGCACATCATGAAGTGCTGGGACTAATTACAAGTATCTCAGTTCCCAAACGTTACGCAACCATAGTATAACAGTGTCAATCAACAGCTATTTCAAGAAGATAACTTTTATAAAGAATATTTCCTAAATTACCTGAACAAATAATTTACATCCCACAAGTCTCCCTTGTACAAGAAGGTCAGTGAATACTTATGTGACTTCACAGGTTTAAGAGATTATACTCAAACATAATAACCTAATTTCTGCAACAATCAAAAATTATTTTGAATTAACATGCAACACAGGTCAGGTCAACATCAATGAGCACAGTAACATAAAAAAAACCAAGTTTCAAATATATTTAATTTCAGTAACATTTTCAACATTTAAGAACACCAAACTTAACTGAACATGCTAAATTTTCCAAAATAAAAAATAAGTTTATAAAAACTCAATTTGTACGTATGATTTTATGTGCAGTGCAATACTGACTTTTCTACAGTGCTACTGACCTTACTGAACAATAATTGTATGAATACCATGAAAATTCATGTTTACCTATGTTATAAACATTATAATAAAACCTCATAATCTGTTACACATCATCAGTGCAAACTTAACAAAAATTGTTACTATCAATATACCAGCGACACATAGACCACTTTAAAAAAGTAGCACATTAAAAATATTCACAAATGACCCAATATTATTGCATGTTCACAATTTATAACAAGTTAACAAAAACATTCTCACAACCACATTTAATTTCATTGTCAATTTTTGTGCAATCAACATGGAAGAAACATATTTCTATAGTATAAATTATTTAAAAATAGGTAATAATATTTATTTTTAAAACAAACAACAATTGTTTAATTAGAGTCAAACTTCATTAACACAAGATTGCATACACAAAACATCAATTTAATAAAAACAATTTCCAGTATGCCAAAAATCTAGCAAGATTTTTATATAGCCTCCATAAATATTAATACATGTTAAACTGTAAATGTGATATAATTTTATTTCCACACCACCACATTTACATATATTCATAACAATAATTTGTGCAAGTTTTGTTTGCATTTGTATAATGGGTTTCAAGTAACCAGGGTTGCTTTCTAACATTTATAGGTAAAATTATAGTTACAAAACAGAAGTTTATACACAAATGTTTTTGTGTGTACAGAGCAAAGTTGTAACTGTAAACTGTAACAATAAAAGAGCATACCATAGAGTCAACAGCAGTAGAAATAGAGTAAGTTCTAGCCTAATTACCCTCTCTGCATGTAGTACTTGATTAAGAATGTTCAGCTAATTTACATACTGAAAAGTATTCCATACAACTTGTCAAGAAAGATGAAAGATGCTGAGGAAAAAAAATGGACACAAATGGAAAAATACATTGGTTTGCTGTGCTACATTCAAAATGGTAAAATATGTTAGAATCGTGAAACTGCCAAACGTTAAAAAAGCAAAATTCACCAAAATGTTTTATGAAATTGGAAGAAGAATAAACATAAAAGACTAAAAAAAAAGTGAAAAGGTGTGCAGTAGACTACTACTGTCACACAATACAAAGTGTTACTTACAGACTTGAGATATATGGTCAAGACATCATCTAGTGTGGAACAGAACTACGAAACTCAATGAATGACTTTGATGAAGATGATTCTGAGAAAAAAAATGTGAAATTTGTTACTATAAAATCAATTCTATTTGCCTTGAGCTACAATAAAAGCATCACAGTTGAATTTTTATGTATATATAAGTTAAATTCAGTCGAGCAAATAAAGAATATAAAAAAAAGTGCTCTACTAATTATGGCTTAAATATACGTTAAAAGTTCAACTGCAATGCTTTTATTGTAGCGCAAGGTAAATAGAATTGATATTATAGTAACAAATTTCACTTTTTCTTCTCAGAATTTCATAAGAGCGAAAAATAAATTAATGCAATATGGCGAGTGATGCTGATCCTTAAGAGAAATTTACTGACTTTTAGCGAACTATTTCCATTGTCGGCAGATAAAACAGCGCAAACGAAATCTGACTTTTTCAAACCACAATTTTAATATGAATGATTTCATCATTAAATGTACAAGACCGAAGTTGAGCAACTCTAAATTTAAGTTTATATTAATAAATATTTTACATGACAGTTTTATTAAATAGTGATGGTGTAAAATTACATAATATTAAATAATACAGTAACATGTTAACACATTTCTATTATTGCAATAGTTTGCTGTAATGAATCAAACAAAAGCATAACTGTTGCATTATTTGACAAATACAAACCTAATACTTGGCAAGTGCCAAAATTTACCCCATCATGTTTGCATTAGAAAGTCTCAACTGCTTTCTTACAAATGTTACAGACCACTAAAAAAAATCAGAATTCAAACAGTCACTATCTTGGACCTACTTTTTATCTCCTAATAAGTATTCACGGAAAGAAATTTAATAAAGTTGACAAGAACTACACAAAAACCGGACATGGATACCACAATAATTACCAAACAAAAAGTTACAAATAAAAAACAAAGACAAAATGTCCGCTGGCAAGACTTGAATTTCTAGGACAAATTAAGGATACTTGATATACAACATTGTAACTATATGGACAATACATAACTCTAGTATTAGAAATATTTCTCAACAAAATGAAATTTTTATAAACAAAGGTCAAAATTAAGTCAACAAACACAATATAGTATAGACACCACGGGTAATTCATGGTTAAAATTAACAAAGTATATATTTTATGTACATAACATGACTAGACCAACAATATTTTATAGGTACTATTAAATTAATACATACAATAAAGGTGTTAAAAAATGTACAAGTGTAAAGATCAAAACTCATTCATTTAACAAGCACAACACAGACTCCTTCAATAATTCATGGTTAAAAATGAAATGGCAGTGATTCAAGATTCCTATGCCTACTATTTCTACAACAATAACAACAAGAAATATTAAAGCTTCCGCATAACCACACTGGGCTATTTTAACGTGATACATTCTCATGTCTGTCCCAAGTGATCAGTTGTCACTAAGATTAAGGTTGCTACCCAAGTCAAGTTAATGGCTACCACAATTAGGATTTTGATGCAAAAATCAAAAAATTCAACACATGTTGTCAATGTCATAGTTACACTGTAGCAACCACTGCAGCTAGAAAATTTGACTAAGTATTTATTTTAATACAATATTAACAGTTAAAGTTGCAATTATTTTCAATGAACTACATTCTCGTGTACTGACTTTGTGTACAAAAAATATTAAAATAATGACAAACTGTTGTGTCTACGAAATTTTCTTAAATATTTACTAGTACTAACATGCAGAAATGTATGTATCTAAGCATCAGACATTGGGTGACTGCAAATATTAGACAATACTTAACACTGAATTTCAAAGTGAAAAATAAGTATTCAAAAACATTAAAGGAACTATGAACAAAACTTGATTATCTAAATTTTTAAGTAAGTAAATGGTTGCCATTAGTTTAAAACCTACATATTTAATATATATTTTAAGAAGCTTCTGACAATTTCTAAGCACAATATATACAAGCAGACTAGTACTCAATTGAGGCATATTTTGCACTTGGTATCCGCACAGAGTAGCTCTCAGTATCAAAACACAGAGTGAAACACATGTGTGTTTGCTAGGTACTAAATACAATTGCTAATGGTTAAAGTCATAAGATGCCATTAAAAAACAGTTTAAAAACTCAGTACATATAGCTGTAAATATGAAAATAATAATGACGATAACAGTAATAGATTGGCTGCAGGAATATGATGACATTATATCGTAAAATTCATCTGACTGACATAAAAGTAGCACATAAATTTGGACAGTGACTCACTTTTGTCACAAAATGTGATCAAAGGGCATAAATATCACTATGAAAAACCAGTATGTAATAGAAGGCACTCTTTCTGATTTCAACTGCATCAAAACAATAAATTCAAGACTTACATATTTTGCACTAGCACATAATCATTTGTTGTTTGCAGAATGCTTTGAAAACAAATATCACACTGACTGCTTTGTAATTCAGAAAAGTTGTTTTGAACATAAAATCCTATGTACATTCTGAATCAAACAATATCTTAGAATATACTAAGTCAGTAGTACTTAGCGCCAACATATATGACTGGATTATGCATATCCTCAAAAAATCTTGTTTGTAAAACTTACACCTGAATGTATAATAAGAATACGTTATTACTTTGCACCAAAAGGTAGCATACTAACTATATTAACACAGATTAATTAAAACTTAAAATGTTAAGTACTAATGATATCACAATGCATCTCGAGTATGTTATAGAAATTACAAGTCTATTAGTCACAGATTTATAAATTTGGTATGTATTGAAAAATAAATTTGAGGTCTCTTAAAATTTAGCTCATTACCTTCTAATCCAGAGTAACTTTACTTTACACAGTATTTAAAATCATGAATATTTTGGAATCTCTGATATGCCAAATTCCAGATCATTTGTATGAATACAACACATAACATACATGATTACAAACTCAACACTTTTCAGTCATCCAACATCTCAAATGCCTGGGCTCACAAAACTGTTAGAAAATACATAAACATTACATTATACAAATTTTACTGTCAATTTGTACAGAGAGTAAAAAATTCTTTTGTCTTGCGTAGAAGTTATCAACATGTGCCAATTACAATGTGATCTCAAATTATGAAAACCCTTCAGTTCTGCTTCTTTTCTCCATTCATTGTGGCTACTTCAGTCACTTCTTTTCGTTTTAATTGCCAGTCAATTACTAAACGGCCAGTCAACATAAAAAAGAATACCTGAAAAAAGAGAAGTATGATTAGTGTTTAATTTCAAATGCAAACACCAGTCAGCAATTCAACATAATTAAATAGCTGTATTTAAACCTGACTTATGTCTATAACAAGTTTTAAAATGTGCATGCTCTATGAATGCCAAGACTGAATTCGTTTATTAAAATCTGTGTGGATTATGCACTTGTCCACACCATGCAGAACTAACTAATTGTTTGGCATTGTTAAGTAATGTTTTCAACGATACAGTTCATCCACCAAAAAAATTAGCAATTGACACACAACATTGACATTTTCACTAAATGTCATATAGTGAGTGCCACTGTGGATCCATTCCCCATGAAAAGTATGAAAGTAATTGCAATTATAAATAATACAAATCTGAGTAGTAGTGGTGATTATTCTGAACACATCTTAAAACCTTAATCAGACAGACAAATTTTAAATAATTTATAAAGGTTAAATTAAAAAAGAGAAAACATTTGTTTTCTTGGCGATTGCAACGACACATACATAAATGTACATTAAAACTAGAAATAGGTTTTCCATTATAAGCTATAAAATTCTGAAATAACGTTCATACAAAATTTTTTTAGGGAAATCACATTTAACACAACAGGAATTGTTATGTCATGCCTGAAATCATGAAATATACCCACTTAACAGGTCCCATCTTTAAATTGCTTACAACTTATTTCAGATACAGATTAGTAAAGAAAGAACATATCAACTTAAACTGTGTTTAATTAGACTCAATTTGTTCATTACAATGTTTTTGTGGGTTTCTCAATACGTAGATATCAAACCTAAAAATATAACCAACCTGAAATAAAGTCTCTATGGCCAGTAATTGTCTATGCATGAAACACTCTCCAACCTTTTGATTTTTGTACAAGTAAACAAATAAAATCATTACCATAACTACAGTGGTATTGCCTTCAACACAACATTTGTGTTTTGTATTTCATGGAAATCTAACAGTGCATTCGTTTAGCTTCCCCTCACAAGAAATTTTCTCCATTTATTCTGTAACATCACTTCCTCTAGCTCTGTTACAAACTCACTCATACACTGGTTGAAATTCTTGTGAACTGGACACTTCTAATGGGTAAACACTTTGTATGATTCTCGTTATCTCTCAACTGCATGTCTTCACTTTGTGCTTCATCAAATTGTTTCTTTAATTGATTTTTTTTATGCACCAAACACCCAAGTACGTATTCCAAAATCATCTCAAATCTTGCCTGTCATAGAAATCCCATCCGCTTGCCGACAAATGTCCTTTATAGTTTATTAATATCTGGCCTGCCAAATGGTCTACTGTCTTATAAGACCATAGGAGTCAATAGTACTAAGTCCTTGGTATCTTCAGACTAATACAAGAGAGGTCTAGAATTGAACATGTATTCTACCTCACATAGGATAGTCAAGACTACTTCATATCTCAAGAATGCTCTTCCTGATCTTATCCTGAAAAATTTCTGACCACATCAGTACTGTTTTTTCCCCATCACCCGTCTCACCATACAGCAGTTAGTGTAATAAACTTCTACGGACCCCAAAAAAATTGTGCCTATAAACAACCTCAGTACTAGCTTTAAGTATACTGTCCCATAGACAGTGGAGGTAAACAATTGGATCCATGCCTTCTCTCTTTTCAAATGAAATGGATGAGCCATTCGTACTCCACAAACTACAATGAAATGGGAGTGTCTCCAAAGGCGTTGATAGAATGACATTTGATGTCACTATTTCTCGTGTATAAGACGACCTTTATCTATGTAAGCCAAACATAAATATTAACAGTGAAACAAGCACAGCTACAACTATATAGGCGTGAATATTTTTTAACAATGGAAGCATGGTGAATTTATTAAGAGACTAATGTAATGCTAAAATAATTGTAAACCACAGTCACAAATTTACAATAATTATTACAAGAGGTTTAGGCAGCCCTTCAATGTCGAGTCTTGAAAGCGACGAGGGTGAATGTGGTAGAAATAGAGCAACGCAAGAACGTATAGATGGGGAAAACGAGAACTCCAGAGGAAACCCATGATTAGAGAAATTGTTTGGCATATACTAGTTGTTTTTAAATGACTAGCTAAGAAGTGTTGATTTTAAACATGTTGTTCTTGTATGCTAACTTTTTAAAATTTAGTACACAAAGATACATACATGTTAATGGTTGCATTAACATTAAGGAATAATGTGAGCGGATAATTTGTTTACATGTTTGCAATTGCGATTTTCCATTTAATATTGTGCCACTAATTACATAAAATTAACTGTGAGCAATTATTTTTGTAGTTTTTGGTGCAGTACTTCGTGCTTCACTTTGTATCATATGAATGCTACTAATTTTTTTCCATTTCTATGGCCTACTTCTTCTGCGACAGGCATTTTATCGTTTAGTAAATCTAGAATTTTTATTTTGTCATTCAAAATAAGAACTTTGCAATCTCTCTTCAGTTTGGAAGGATCACTACAGTCTTTCTTTTTTAAAGACATTGCTGTAGGCCACAGAATCATGAATAACTGCACACAGTACATAGTTCTATGAAATGCGTGCTCACGATTGAAGCAGACGGGTGGCAAGCCGGTAAACAAGACAATGTAATTAAATACACGTGTTCTACGTGGAAGTGGTTTGCAGGCAGGTGACGTGGGAGGAAAGAGGGAGCTGTGGGAAATATATAAAATCATTTTGTTTTGTAAGTAGGCTGCGAGCAAGTGATAAACAGAATGGAGGGAAATAACATGGCTGCACGGACTGCCAGCCGCAAGCACATTAAATACAGCATTGCTTTCTTGTTCTGGTTAAGACGGAAAGAGAGACGGGGAGTGCAAATTGGGCCCGTAGTAGGTGAAGTAGAGAGTGTGGTTGGCTTGGTGGCGAACAGTTATGATGTGCCTATGAGTGCAGTGCTGGAACTAGGGCACTTTGGTCCCAGGGTTGAGCAGGAGAGGCGACTTTGTATGAAATTAGCTCTGGCCGTATGGCGAGTAATCATAGTGGAATGCATGAAGTTGTGGCATGGTAATCTGTACTGGATTTTAATGGTCATTGTACTGACTGAAATTCTGGCATATTAAGTTGTGGCAGTTTGCTGGCCAGAAGTTAGAGGTCACCAGTTAGTGCTTGACATCTGTTTAAGGGTTGTTTGCTGAGTGCAGCATGAGGAAGGTAACCATGAAGTCAGGGAGCCTGGTACTTTGATTTCACTGCCACTGTCTGCTTCTAATGCAGCAGATGACGTAGGGCAAGGCTGAGGAAAACACCCCAGTCAACGAGGCAGTCAAAACGTGGCAGGTGTGAACAACTGGGTGAAGAGTCCTGGAGTGGTGTTCTACGAGACAACTGCAAGCAATCCTGGGGCAAACGACTTAGAAATCTAAGCTCGACGAAATCTAAGGTATGTGACTGAGGTTGTTGGGAAGCATCAAGAGGTGCGGCAGTATAACCACCACTCATTCATTAACTCACCTAGTGTGTTCTTTAAAGCCGACGGTCTAAGTTAAACTTGGGTACCAAGTGATAAACACTTTGTGAAGTGTTGTTGTCAGAATACGAACTATCAGAATTTAACCACACAGTCAGGAATTTGTTTTCTTATTAAATAGCTAAAAAATTGGTTTCTCTAGTGGGGGCCTTCTTGCCACTTAAATGGCGCTTTGGGTAGGATAGAAATGTACTACCAAAAGGGTGAGGCACCAGTGATGTTACTCCTACCCAATATTCTCAGCTATTATTATACGAAACTACTATATTACAGAAAAAAAAGTTCTGTGATTTTAAAGTGCTCCCAGCAACCTAATGGCATTCTGCACTGGCAGAAACATACATGAAAAGCATAATGTTGAATCCAAAAAAATGAAAAAAGTTTCACCACCGGTGTCACCAATGCAGATATATTGGCATGCTTTACTCTCTCATATGAGTTTTTGCCTTCATGACGGCCAGGCTGAAACTGCCACGTTAAGGCTGTTTAAGAAAGAAAAAAACTTGTTAAGTTCCACATTTAGCAACTTCTGTACTTAAATCATGTGTAATGTAATGATTTTAAAAAAGCACCGATACATTAAAATAGGTTTTTATTACTTTTTTATATACTTTATCGTTATAAAGTTATAACAAGCAAACCAGTAAAAGTATTCGTCATTTATGAACAAAATTTTTTTTAATTACCTTAAAAAGCGCTTCTAACATGCCGAAGAAATTTTGTGAAGCTGCCAGCAGGCATTCTCGAAAGGAAAAAAAAATCTTTCAGCAAATTTTATATCGAAAATTAGCAGCAACTTGGATTGTCTAAAAAACTGAAACCGTTTGGTGAATGTCAAATATAACAGTTTTAAACAATATCACCATTCTTCCTGATAACATAGACACCAACATTATAGCAATGCAAGCAGTCTACTCTTCGTGGTAGGTAACTGAAGTAATATGTGCAAATCCCCGTCGACGATGTGGCGAGGATCCTCTGAGAGACGCTGAGAGACGTCGAGATACCGCGATAAGCTACCAGTAAGGTGGCACCCCTCGCGGAGCTCGCTGCAAGAACACGGGGGGTTTTGTGAGGTAAGGTGACTCGCTTTATACTTGAATTTTCGCGCGGGTTTTTTGGTAGATGCGGTATACTGGATTTCGCGGGTTTTTTTGTTAGATGCGGTGTTGTGGATACAGTTGGTGTAGTTAACAGTGATATTGAAAACTAGCGCGTGTTATATTCAAATTTTTTTGTCATAGCAAAGTCTCGGCGACGGATACAATTGAGGCATAACTGATAACTGAAAATTATCCATATTTAATATGTACATTTAATAATCATTCTTTTTTTTCTGCAATAGAATACTATTCACTAAATTTGCTACGTTTTGTTGACAGTGTTGGAAAATTAAAATGCGCACTCATTCGTAAAGCATTAGTATTCAGTCACGATAGACCTTCTATAATATTTCATTTCATTATGTATGTATAAATTTAGTGCTGTGAATTTCAGGTTGCAAAAGTGTGCACATACTTAGTGATGTCAATATTGGGAATTGTAATAAAATGTTTACAATGACTAGACACCGCTGAGACAGCTGGAATTTTTTAAGTAACACAATAAAAAAATTGCCATGACAAATATCAAAGACGTTAAGAAGTATGTATTTTACTGTTCATTCTTAACTAACGACTGAACCCAGAACATTATCCTTTTGACATCATTACCAAGCGACGAAAATGAAAATATGAGAACATAAAAGAAGGAAGAACGAAAGGTACAGACTATTCTGGGCTCCGAGCTAAGAAGTGCCTACTACTCCGACATGATGTATAAACCTTACAAATAGTTGTTACAAAATTTAAAAATGAAATATAATTGTGTTACAACTAATAGCTCTAATAATTATGTGAGCAAAAGCTAATTTGGTTTGCAGTGTATGAACAACATGCAAACGTAATGTTAAATGAACATTTAAACATGGTTGTGCAAAACGGAATTGATGGGTTAGTTAGAGATTTTTTGCAACACATACTATTTAATATTTTCTTCACATGAAATTGTACATTTAACACTTTAGTTTATAGCAGCAAGTATCAAAAGGAACAAGAGTTTGCTTAGTGCATCTAGTTTCTAGTATTTCCCCTAGCATAACTGTTATGTGCTGTACCAGTAATACAGTATTGTTTATTGAATTTGTGATCAATGTTTTATCTTTTAATATGCTGGGCTAAATATCTTACCTAATAAGTTTACACACATAACTTATAAAAATATAAACTTTTAAAAATTACAGTGTTCAACAAAGAAACGTGTTGAATTTTATAAGGTGTTTACATAGTTTCACTGCATTTCAGATTATGGCGTTCTTAGTTATCTATAGTGAACTAAATATTTTTATATAATTTATAGACACTTTTCTACTAACTAGTGTCAGGGTTTCTAAACAAGCATGACAGTCAATTATTTTGAGGACTGTAAGGGCTGTCTGTGTCAATTTTTTTTATGAATTTAAAATTTTCGCTGTTATCTTATGATCTATTTTACAAAAATTAGCAATGATTTCCCTAACTTGCCGAGTGTTATTTCCACAGTCTGAATAAACGGAAATACCTAGTAAATTTGTGAATATTAACTTATTCTGATGTTGAGTGAATGGGAGTGTAATACGTACAGTGAACCCTCGATAACTCGGATTAAAAGGGGGAAGAAGCTGTCCGAGTTACGATTTGTCCCTGTTATCGAGGGGTGTCCGGGGAGGTGGGGTAATCAGTCAATCAGAAGAAACGCGAAGAAATTAGTACATTATTATTTCTACAAGCAAAAGAGGCTGCAATAAATACTGTTTTGTACATAAATATCGAAGCTGGCACCAGGCACCCTTCTAATCACATAAAAGTTTTCGTCTGGCTGGCGACAGCCAATGTGCCTGCACGTGTGAGAGAGATAAGAAATGATCGTTGGAGATAAGCTAGGGAGGTTGCGAGCGGAAGTAGTCAAGGTCAACCGGTACAGTCTCATGCAATACAAACGCCGCACGTGACCACACGCATCTCACTAAAGATGTTTACATTGAAAAATACCTTACGTCCGTATGTCACAGCGTAGGGGCAGCAGCCAGCTGCTAGCCAGACAGTTACTCTACCCTCCTACAAAGTTACATAGGTATAAGTATAATTCTCCTCGTATACATGAATAAAAACGGTACTGTAATTAACAATCCTTCTGGATCACTGTACAGACATATGTGAACACATTTTAACACTACTAATTTAAAATTTAATTTTATGTATGTAAATTGCATCATAGAACACATAATTTACAGCTTTATTCTTACACAAATTGTCATATTATAAAGCAATAAAAGTTTAATCATGTTTTACAGAGTTACCGTAAATATACTCGCGTAATCGCCGCATATTTTTGGCCAAATTTTAGGCCCAAAAAATGAGGTGCAACCATTATAAGGGGTTTTCAAAAAAATTACCTTCTAAATTTTTCTGGTGTAGAACATAACAAATGTAAATTTTTTTCTATCTTTACTCGTTCATAACATGACCATTTATTCTAAAATAAAGAAAAAGATTTTGTCGGTGTATAGTAAACATGAAAAAATTAAGACTACAAAATCTTGTTAATCCATTCACGTGTGTCACTCAATGAAAATCGTTTAAAATTATTCCGCATAAGACGTTAACATTTTACGGTCCATTACATGTACGCTAATATTTCCCGTGAAGTAGTTTATAAACAAATCCTATTCACGCTTAAAACGTTACAACTCTCCAGATGCCGTTACGTTATCAACAGAGCATCATCAACCAGCGAGCATGACTCATCGTGTCCGGCTTGGGCATGGATGTTGTGTTGTTCTTTCACCACCCACATCGGCTCTTGAAAACGTCGTCGTTAAAGGGTAGTAAAACCTTCTCACCAGTTTATCTATATCGCAATGCAAAGCATTGATTTTTAATTTTTCTTTTTAATGTCTGGGACAATTTATTTTGCAGCACTGAATTCATTGTACATACCAAAACAAAATAATTTTCCGTTTATGTGTCATTGTAACCCGTAGTTACCGTCATTTTACAAGCACCATACTGAAATGTTTGTTTGCGACACACGTGCATGCCTGACTCGCAGGACGAAGAGGGAGGAAAGATAAAGAAGTGAGAGGTCGGCCTGCTGCGTTGCATCTTTACTCGCGCGTTGCGCCCCTCGCTTGCAACATTTTATCACCCGGAACTTGCCAGATATTTACTGCGGGATTATTAAAGGTTAAGTAGCGATGGACAACTTACGTTATAAAGTTTAATACTGTTCTAAAATATAATGTGATGAATTAAAATCCAGCAGAAATGATTTGTTATGTCTTTTAACCAAAAAATAATTAATTAAAAATTATTAAAAATTTTTAAAAAATTCTGTCCGAGTTATCCGAAGTCCGGGACATCGAGGTTCGAGTTATCGAGGGTTCACTGTATTTGGAAATAAACATCAGCTCCGATATGGAACTCAATAAGTTTATCGTATAGGTGTATCTCATTATGTGAGAATTTTCATTCCAAATTGGTGTCTGTAAATATAAATTCTAGAATCAATCATTAATGCCCGGCAATTCATTGTGAGGTAAAAGGTACATTGTTGGTCTCACATTTAGCAATAATGAAAGAACTAAAAAGTTAAGATTCGCTCGGAGGATGAGCCAAAGTCATGTCCCGGGAAGCCCCTCTGGGGCATAATGACAGCATTTTGTATTTCAGTTTCAAAATGCCTATACACTTGTAGGAGCTTTTAAGCACGCATTTGTACATGTCGCGGGAACAAATTCATCTCATTACCTGGGTTATTATTCTTTTGAGATTGTCGTTACAGTCATCGAGACGAAATTGTATATAATTACGGACATACGCCATTGCGGTGCAATTTTGTCCCAGAAATCCGCGAGATAGAGGAAGACAATAAAATAAATAAAAAACCAAGGCTAGTCTGCCACACAGACCTGTATGAACAAAAAAAAATTCCTAACAAATTATGTAGACTAAAAAAATGAAAAAAGGCAACAACTAAGACATATATCCGAATTGAATGAGCACATGAAAAGCAATACGAAAAACTGAGGACACCACAATTGTTTTCGTTGCCTTCGTTTATTGTACTCCATTATTTCACTTGTGATTTCAGAAATGAAATTGCCCTTTAGTGGTGTATGTCTACAATTCTACATATTTGCATTCACTCCAATTGTAAATAAATTCAAATACAAAGTCATTGATTCATGGCGATATCGAATTTTTTCGATCATCTGGCAGAAAGTGTCATGCGAAGGAAAGGCGTTTTCTATATGTCGTTATGGTGGTGGTCGTTCGAGCAAGTTCGGGGCTTCGATTACCTCTGCAGTACAGCAACGTAACAGAACAAACGCTGGTACTACTGCTAGGCTATACTTTTAATGTGTTTCGGGTAAAAAAAAAGTTAAATGAATACATTGTTGAAAAATAAATGGTCTGCGGTTACACATGTATATTGTTTATTGGGCACAGCCTATTATTCCGAACACATTTGTATGTAACAGTGTAAGACAGGTCATCGTTGCAATTGTAGGGGGAATGAAAAGCTATAGCTCTGCGATGATGGGAAGTGGAATAGCTGTTCTATTCCGTAAATTAGGGCGTTATGCTTAATATTTTTTTTTTTTACAAAAGTTGTACAATTATTTTTCATGTGTTATATTTTGCGCCGATCATTACAAACACAGGGGAAATTGTAATATTTGAATTAAAGATACATATGATATATTATTTATACTTAGTTTTTTCTTTCTGCGACTATCACCTTCACAGAAAACTGTAACGTTTGAAATAAATATGAATGTATCCTATATGAATTATATTTTGTGAAGTGAATTACATCTGAAACCAATGTCACATTTGGAGAAATATGCTTATGATAATTTTATTTATTTGCAAGCTAAGTATAGCTAAGGTGAATTCCACTACTGGTTAGGAAAATAGCTCAATGTTATTAGTTTGTCAGTGGACGAATTCGTCCGCTAGGTTCGCTGCAATCGGTGAGGGATTACACTGACCAATCAGAGAATGGTTTGAATAATTTCAAATGTTTGAATAGTTTAAAAATGCGAATAGATTATTTTGCAAATAAAGTTTAAAAGGAAAAATAAGTAATCTTTCAACTAGGCCTATCAGAAGAACTAAACTTAAAGATTTTTCATTTTAAATATCCTAGATAAATTTAATTTTAATATTGCCTCACATTTTCTAGCCCCCTTAGCGATAAGAGTAGTTGGTGACAGGGCTTGTCCCTTGTCAAACTCGTCCATAAGAAAACCCTTCAGCTTCCTAACCTGTAGTAGAATTAACATTAGTATAGCCTGCAAGTATTTGCAGTAAAGTGGTTAGAGTGCATGGTTAATCTAAATAAAGGTATTATTTTGTTTTCAATTTTTTGACGTACTATTTTGTTATTTCTTAAAAAGTCGTTAAATATTTGCATAAGATAATTAAAATGTTAAAAAGTACGATAATTTTATGCACCAATAAATACATCGAAATTTCTATATCACACGACTATTTTATCAGTACTATTATTTATACGTAGGCTAAATAAGTTAAATATATATTAGTTGTATAAAAGTGATGAACTATTGCTATTCTCTAAGAGAAGATATAATGCACAGTACGATTACATTGGCTCATAGAAACAAATGTTTGAAGTCGACACGGCCTTTAAAAATAATATTTTGACTTGCAGTACTGCTCTTCTATGTAATAACGGCAAATGATCCAAATATATTTAAGGAAAAGTATATGCTAAAGAAAAATACTAAGCCTAACGAAAGTGAAATATATATATATATATATAAAACATTATTAGAACTTCTCAAAAGAAAAAGTGTTGTTCTTAACCCGATGCGCACACTGTACGGCTCAACTGCACAAACCCACGAATTGTTATAAGTGGAGATAATGTAACTACAAAATTATTATACCAAGCAATATTCTAGAATGATTAAAGTATTCTTAGTATTGGACTGTCAGTTATATCTGATAATTGCAGTTCATTTCAAATAATGCTTGTGGATTCAATTTTGCTAAGCAGTCTTATAGTGGTTTAGTGCGAACAGTTCTTGTTTTTACATCTTATATACCTCTGTTGTGTAATGAAGTGCTGGAGTAGTAAGAATATTTTTACGTTACCAAACTTAGCAGATATATGTGGTTAAATGTACAGAAAGGAAACAATTTCATTTGTTTATTGCAGTGTGTGTTCAGTTTACGCAGATGTGTTTTATGGAGTTTTCGTACACTTCTCGCTGGTGAAATGCTGTAGAGGTAGTCATTGCTAAAATTTTGTAATTTATCAAGATGGAACATTTTTGTGGCACTTCTTAACTTGTAAATATGGAGTACATTATGGATGAAGTAGGTAATTGTGTTACCGACATGGATTAGTAGTTATTGGTGTATGGTTTGTTCTAAGGCCCTTTATTCAAGAAATCATTTTATGCTATACCAATATAACAATACGTGTGTATGCCAATCATAGCCAGAAATTATGTGTCAGAGTACGGAAGCTATGTGGAAATAAACGTGTAACCAGCTGCAGATTGTACATTAAATGTTGCTTATTTATTATTTACCAAAAGTGTCTGTGCTCACTGTAGTAATGTTCTACTCCAGTAACATCATGTCATCCCTCACCAGCGCTAAAGACCTCAATGTTAAACGTTGACAAAAAAAATAATCTCACATTCCACTCTAGTAATGTGCTTTGATAATTCATCCTTGCTTCACTGTTACAAAAATATCTATATTAAAATTTCCAGTCGATAGCAATGTACGACCAAACATAACTGTTTAGATGAATTTGGACTGATCAAATTTTTAGATGTAAAATTAGTACTATGAAACTGAATTGATTGTACCTCATAACATGTTCAGAATCAAAGTAAGGGAATGTATTTCAAATGGTTTAAGTTATTTTGTCATTTGCTTTACACAAATTCCATAAAAATAATTTCCTTGCACAATAATCACGCTTACACGCGTTATTCCAATATCGTAAAATTAAACACACAGTTTGTTGTTATTTTTCCGATTTGACATTAACATTTAATGTTTATTCCAAAATGCAATGCTCAACGTACGGTACACTTTATTATTGAAAAGAAATGTTCTCATCCACATTAGACCTACACTGAATATAATGCAAGTTGTTACGATTTACGAATAAAATTATTTATTTGAGGTTGTTCGAGTAAAGTACAAAAATTGTTCCTGCTACAAATACTATTGAAATGCGCACAATTAGGTTTTAGGAACTGTATTTTAGTTTATAATATATTTATACAATTACATTTACATTTAAGAAGGTTATTCGCGGAGGGAGGCTTGAATAGATATTTAAGTTAAAGAGTTTGGTTTAAAAGATTATTTATGAGCCGCTTAATTAGTTACAACAACAGTCCCACCTTTAATGTTGTCGAGGTTGATGTGCTAGATCGGACACGACGAATGGCACGTCATAGGTGGACGTCGTGGTGCACCTTGAAGGTGATGTGTCCCAGGTGGCGTTGGCTTGCAGACGGACAAGGACACACCCCTATATTGTGCCTGACCCGTAGCTAGAAAATTATTTCAGATCGGGCGAACCATTGCCCAGGAGGGCCTAGTTTGCCTGTGTATCAGCTATTTCTGCAGAAGTGTATAGGTCTATCTTACTATGATATACCGCGCAGAAATTAACCCAGGTTGGGCGTAGCCCGACTTGGACACCACCTGGCTACGGGCATGTATTTTGTCCTGTGTGGCAATTTGTGTCGCTGTCGGAGTGGGGAGGTTATCCTTGACGCTTGTAGCAACTCAGAACCATGTATATTAATATACTCTTAAGACATCAAATAAATACTGAAATCTATAAAACACATGCTATGTGAAAAACAGCACTAAGTTATGCGTACTGCAATCATCATTTTACTAAAACAACATTCTTTGGAGCACAAAACCCTTGCGAAATCAGAGCAGTTGGTTTCTTGCTCCTTGCAAAATAAAAACATTACATTGGTTCCGTTTTCAGAATCCAAATATCTCCTATTTAATTTTATGTAAAAAACCACTCGAATAGCTTCAGTTTAAAAATTAAAATTCCTTAAATGCTAAAATGCAGGCCCATTTAACTATGAAATTAGGTAGTATTCGTATTTTGGTAATGTTTAGACTTGCAGACGCAAAGGATCATTTAATCATTACATAGTATGTAATTATATAATTTTAGTTTCCTTAATAGGGATAAAATTCAGGGGTTATTCCTTATGAAAAATTAGGTACGTTTTTATAATGCAGCTTGTAGGATTTGTAGTTATCAAAATTGACTGTGAACATTTATTTTGAACATTTCATTATGCAATATTACTTAACTAAAAATTTAACAAAGTTTTTACCGCATAGTGATATAATATTCGGTATAACTTCAATCTACAAAGAATCTATTCCAAAGACTTGCACTCTCAAAATAATACGGTTGGCAGTAAACAGCAGTTTTGTCTACATAATAGCTATTGTACGATTGTCGCACATCTCATTATACTATTCTTTTATTCATTCATGAACTAAGCATGCTATGCATTTGCAGCAATATTTCTTTCTGTTTATGAGGGCCTCTTATTTAAAAAAATATATCATACGCTACAATGCTCACCAAACTCATGGCAAAACTAGTTGTAAGCAATGAAAGGGAGCTGATCTGTTATGTTAATGTTTTAAGGTTGGTTTCTTTACATGTTAAAGATCCTGTTAACATAAACAAGTTAAAGGATATTATTTTTAATAGGTTTCAATTTTTTTTTATTTTGAGTAAACAAAACATTCAAGTGTATTTTCACGAATGTAAAATTGATTACCTCCTTTACTTATTTCGGAAGGTCATAAATCGCATTATAAAAGAATATACATCATTTTCATGCAAAGGGTATATTCCCCAAAGAGTGTATCCGTCTTTTGTAACCATCCTAACGAAATATATCTCATATAATATGAATAAAAGTATGCGACCTTATGTTTGAAAGTAGATTGTATCAAACAAGTTGATAATAATTTCATAACCAAGTAATTATTAGTCTTACACACATGTGACATCACATTACTTACAAAAATTATTGGTACACTACAGTGACTTCACTACAGTTAGAGCTGATGCATGATATAGGATGGAATCAAAAAAGTAATTACACATGTTCATAATAATAGCCTGCCACTTGCCTACTGCTACCCGAAAGCATACTTAATTGAATATCGGTTGCTGAATTTTAAACAACGCAATAGTATCTAATGTCAACATTTTGTTTTGTATTGCGTTGACATGGAGGCAAGGGTAAACTGTGGACGCTTCCAACATCTTTGTAAGTTTTCCTGTTAAAAGTAGTATTATATTCTTTACATCATCTTTGAAATATTGATGAAATATGTGAAGAATTTGTGCAATGGGACTATCACAGGTTGTTAACTAGACGAGAAAGTGTTAGTCACTCTTCAGCTGAACTTATGAGAATGTCCTGCGCACGAAATAGTACTTTCGTTGATTTCTAATTTTGTAAGTTGTATGATATAATTAGGATGTCAGGGCCAATCACTACGGCCCTGAAAAATTCGCGTTTTGTTTCCGACACAAGCTAGAATTCCAGCAACTACACGTTCGTGTCACTTTCGCAATTGGCCCTTTACTTTTTTGACACCTTCTGAATATCGCTGAGCCAAAAAGAAAAAAATTTAACTTATCACTTGCCCATTTTACCGTGGATAGCAGCTAATGAGCGGCTGCTGTCTGCTTGAGAAAACATACATTCTTGGAGACTAGCCTACTGGTCAGTGAACCCGCGAATTTTCCGGGCTCTGCCAGTCACTTGTTTAACGTTCGTAGCAACACTTCGGTATAGTAATAACAAAATTGAAATCTGCATTTACTAAGCAAGCGCCAATGAGGAAATCATAAGTTAAAAATAAATAATTTTTAAGGTAATATCTGTAAACAGTGATTAACAGTTTACAACACTGTAATTAACATCAGTTCCTGCGAACAGTAGAAATGACTACTTATTCCTTACCACTTTAATAAATGTGAATGTATTTTGAATTTTAATGTGGAGTGTAATTCGTGATCTGTTAGATATTCAATCTTTGGCTTGATAAAAAACAGTCACCAGTTGCAGTATATCAAAATCTGGTCATGTGACCACTTTGTCTACGATACAACACCGATTGAGAAAATGTATTTCTTATTTCACGTAAAAATTTTAAAGGAGTTCTGTACAATTATTGGTAGAGTCGTTGGAAGAAATGCACTGTCGTAGAGCGGCTCACCCACCCCCACGTCCTAACCCCTGCTAGAAGCTTCAAAACCAAATCGCAGTGAACACACAGGCCAGACTGTGCAAAGTGGTCTGACGAGTTTCCCCCACTCCTCCATTCAAGGACCGAGCCCTCCCATCCCTCACTCTCGCCATGTGAGAGCTGAGGACAGACAGCAGGGACTACGTAGTACCAAAGTTTACCACCACTGCTGTTCCAATACGTTGAGCGCTGTCATCGCTTGAAGGGGAGAGCAACGTAGACCTGACCTTCAGCAGCGCCCAGAGGCGAGTGTGAGATATTCTGAAGCGCGGTGGCTAATATAGCAAGTTCACACATTTTGTGTTGTGTTCCACGTGTTCGTGGAAGGTATGCGAGCCACTTTTGGCCTATCAAATTGAAATTACTGACATGTCGATCTGAAAACGCCTTGGAACAGCCTTAAGAAGCAACCAAGACCTTACCCACAGACCAGCAGTCACACCACTGAGACTAGTCCTAATAGGAATTGCGTGACTTGGTTAAAACCTACTTTAACAGAAAATAAAATGAACTTTAACTGTGAGAACAAATGCTACGACTTATAATTTAGCCCAGGACCTTGTATCATAAATTTGAAAAGCTTATATTATAAGATACTTTTTTGTAATAGTAACATACATTACAAGAAGGTTGTTTCATAAAGACAGAACCTTAAATAAATAATTTAAATAAAAGTTATAAAAACACACACTGAAAAATTTTTTTTTTAATAGAATGTCTTTATGCATATTAGCTGACGTCGCAACATAGCACGGCATGATGCACCTTGCTAGCTCTCTCCACCCTTGCCTTCACTGCCAAGGACTTGAGCTGGGTGGAGAGGAAATGTCGCCATTAGCATTGATAGTATGACATTTGATATTGCACCACGTTTTTAGGGTTTGAGTGCCGGCAGTGGCGGAGGTGCTGTGTGAATATTTTGGAACAAATTCGCTGATTTGTCTCGCGTCATTTCCGTCTCCTTATACCTCTCCAATAGTTTTTTGTTCTCGTGCCCTCGCATTTCATTCCCTTCCTCCATCCCTCCGTGGGGACCACGGTGGCCGAATGGTCAGACCATTTGCCTCCCACAAAGGCGATCCGGGTTCGATTCCCGGCGGGTTTTACGGGGATCACCCATTTCCCCCACCCTTTCATTATGGTGCTTCTCCATTCTCACATCATATCACCCCTTACCAGCGCTTAAGACCTCGATGTTAAGCACTGACCAAAAGCTCTCTCTTTTTCTCTATCCCTCCTTGCGTGCACTGTGGGCAATGATGGCGAGGTTGGTCACAGAGCTAGCATGGTAGGGCTTACTTCGTCAAATGTTGCAGACCAATTTACTTCAGCGCTGCTTATGCTACTGTAGGTCCGGGGCTCTGCCACGTTATTTTGTATGGAATTATTTATGTTTGTTTTAAAATGAAACAAGTAAATGAGTATTACCATAGAGAGTATTTGAAGTTTTTAAATTTAAAGAAAAGGCTTTCTGGTTTTAAATGTAATGCCAAGAAATGATATTTCGTGGTGGAGTTCTATTTCGGGTTTACATTGCCTGATGAACGTATGTAAGCATTGTAGTTCAGATTTATTTGTACCTTGTAAAAGCAACATTGATGTAGCCCAAACTCCTATGGCATTGCAAAAAAAAATTTTGCATTATTTTTTCATTTGAAGGCTAACTTACTACTGTTTCTTAGACTGCTGACTAGTGCGTTTTTTAAAGTGGTTGTTATGTAAGTTTATCAGAGCCCAAGAATGTTAGCGTGAAATTGGATTGTATGAGTGTGTCCGTTATGTCTGTCTGATGACTAATTGCAGTAATTGTAAATTTGTATGTGAATAATTTAAGAGTTCATTTCCTCTTGTGCAAAAGATTTGGGCATTATGCATTTGTTGAAGTAAAAAGTTTGTAATTGGTTTTCATGAAGTCGAGCACGATGAATTTATTGTTAAACATACGTAAATGTGTAAACTTTATGTGTGACTTAATTGTGAATTAGTCACCTCTTTGTGAAATTGTGATAAGATATGCAGCTTTTACTAAGTTGGTACTTCTTTTATTGATCCGCTAATGCTGGAATTTATGACCTGCCATGAATTGGATATTGTATTATTGATTTGTATTTTCATACTGTATTACATTTATGAAAGATTGTACGTACTTAATGTAATTGTGGTATGAGTGTATTTTAGTTTAGTAAAAGGGTGTCAGTATTATATTATTAAATTATGTGTGAAGTATCATGCACTCTTCAAGCAGGTGTAAAGGTTCAAAATTAAAAGCCCAGTATTTTGTAGCGCTAACATTATGATACTACATATGGTTGATAGTATAGTTTAAGGGCACATTTGATGCTTTAAATGGCTAAGATTATAAAATTATAGTTAAGACTTTCACAATATAAGACCACGATGATCAAGGCACTGAGTCAATTACCGAGTATATCGCGATTATAAAACAAATTTCCCTGACCTGCAAGTTTGGGACTTTCCTCGACGAAGCCTTGCGTGACAGGTTAGTCTCGGGAATATTATCTGAACCAATGGTTCGGAGATTGTTGTCAGAGTGCGAAGATTTGAAATTTTCTGAAGCCGTAAATAAGAGCATTAAATGTTATGAAATACATAATTATATATTTGGTAAAAATATATCGTTAAAAAATGTCAGCATCATTTCATGTAACTATTTTCCGTTCATTCTTACCTGAGCTTTAGAATAAACAAAGCAAATTATAAACAAACATGTTCATTGGCTGCCGACCGCCACGTACTGTGATCTTGCATGAGAAATAGATCTTCGTTTTCTGTTGTGTACAAAAAATTTACCCTTCATCACCTAATAAGAAAGTTTTATTAACAAATATATAATATTAACAGACATAGCAAACACAATCTACGATCCTATATGTTTATTACCATTATTATGGTTAGCAGACAAAACGTCCGTCTAGTTGATTAACGAGTTATTTAACGACTGACACACTGTTAAACATATTAATTTCTTGGTACATTTGCCAGTATTTAAAGAAGTACAATACTCTGTAAATACCAAAAATTTAGTTGAGTAATAATTACTACTGTAAAAATAAGTCTGAAATATCACAAACAAATCTAATATTTTATTTCCTCAAAGTATTTTTGGGCAGTAACACATCAATGTTGTGGCTACCGCGAATGGTTTTCCCATATCACAGTGTTCCGTACATCCATTATCCATTCCAGTCCGTCCACACCAAAATTCCTTGATCTATTTTGTTCCATCCTCATGTCTGTAATGTTTACATGGTCCATAGACTTGCGGATTAGGTTGTGTGATGTTGGACATGAAGAGTAAAAATGTGTTGCATGGTTTTCAAAACGTGGACAAATGTCATCATCATTAAACAAACTGCGGTGATATTTATAATGCATCAATAAAAATATCTCTCAATATCACGTCACATACTCATTTTGTTTTATAAAGAATGTTATAAAACAAAATGAATATGTGATGTGATATTGGCAATTGTTTGATGATTTAGCAAATGTGATTTTTCCAAAACGAAGTACAAAATAATCCAAGAGGACTTTAAGTATAATCACATGTTTTGTTGACGACTTTTTTTTCTGCATAGAGTAGCAAATTTTCACTATGTCAGTACCAAAATATGATCGCTAGTCATGGCTTAATAATTGCAATTGAATTTTG
The DNA here is from genome assembly GCA_003012365.1 of Medauroidea extradentata. Lineage (NCBI taxonomy): Eukaryota > Metazoa > Arthropoda > Insecta > Phasmatodea > Phasmatidae > Medauroidea > Medauroidea extradentata. Next base: position 44,190 of record PNEQ01084831.1, read on the forward strand.
AAATACACTGTAACCATACACGCCGTCAATTTTTTTTTTTCTAGTTTTTATGTAATTTTTGTTTTCGTATGTTGGTAATATGTACAAAACTTTCCCGCAGTAATGTTTTAATTGATAGAGTATTGTTGTTTTATATGATTCCAAATTCACACAGTTTTGTCTGTTGGAAATAGTACGTTGGCATGGTGCACAAATGAAGCCAGCAAAGTGAACTTATATGATGTTATTTGTTTACTTCAAAACTCAGGTTAGATTGAACGGAGAGTAGTCTCTGTACAAACTGTTCAAATAGTTGGGTGTTTTATGAGATTTTTAAAGAAAGAAAATTCTTTGAGATTGGAAGCCCTAGGTCATGTAACGTTTTTTAATACTATATTGTGGCATGTTATTGGTGTCTTTTCAATCATATTTATTTATCATACATATAATCAAGTTTAAAATGGGCTATAATAAATTTGATATGGCTCTTATGCTATATTCCCATTTCCTTTATCAATCACAATTTGAATTCTGAATATTTCAGTCGAGGGTATTTTGTATATTGCGCCACATCGGCAACAAACCAGCAGTTGCAAAATTCCTATTTATCGTGTGTAATGCTAATGTTATCTTTGTCAATAAAACATATAAAATTACAGTGGAACAACTACAACTACATCTCCACAGGTTTGAATATTTTGCAATTGTCTGTGTAAACACTTCTGGTTTGTATGACATGTGTATAAATTACAGAAAAAAAAAGTATTACAAACATAAAATATTTTGACAATAATTAGAGACGTTAGCAGGTTTTAATACAGCTGATTACACTAAAATAGACTTGGTGTGATATTTTTTCACTCATGTTAAACACAACTGTAAACATAAATAATGAAAATATTTTAGCGGTTTTACTTTTCATATGATGCAACTGATTACACTAAAATAAACTTGGCACGATTGTTTTGCAGTTTTTGGTACAGTACTAACACTTTCTTGAACTTATTTCTTGTGCTTTATTTCATCCAGCATGAATACTACAATCCTATTTGCCATATCTACGACCTACTTTTGCGACAGACATACTGCCTTTCAATAAATGTAAAATTTTTATTTTGTCCGTCAAACTAAGAACTTTATTGATCTCTCTTCAATTTAGAAGGATCAGTGCTGCCTTTCTTTTCAAGAAGACATTATGCTGCAGGCCAAGGAATTGTATTTAACTGCACATAGTACATGCACACTCTAAGGCAGTGTCCTATGTAGAGCAAACAGGCGACAAGTCGATAAACAAGACAACATAATTAAATACATGTGTTCTACGTGGAAGGGATTTACAGGCTAGAGGAAAGCAAGCTCTGCAAGAGATATCAAATAATTTTGTTTTGGAAGCAAAGCGTGTCGTGAGCAAGCAATAAGCAAGATGGTTGTGAGTGAAGTGAATTATATTGTCACCCGAACCATCTGTCTCATGCACATTAACACTGCACCGCTTCCCTCTCGATTCTACTCACACAGCCAGCTTTCCACGCATGTAGGACATTGCTTAATGAAATCGATGTGTATGATCCAAGAGACTAGGTGCTTTTTTTTGTACGTGTATGTGGTGGCGAATGGCGCACTAGTAGTTCATGCAGCAAACTGTGCGCGGCACTGGGGAAAATACAAATTCTTAGGCATTTCATATTTATGTATTTATTCAAGTTTTTCCCTCATTTTCAAACCGCAGTTTGCAAAATCCACGGATAAGGTGGGACGACTGCATAAGCTTATGAAAAGATACACTTATAATTACTTGTATAAGTGAGAAATTGATGAAATGAATGCTGGTTTTTATGAAACATAACTTCCACATTTCTTTACGAACCACAACTTTCAAAGCTACTTCTTTTATTTTTAAGAGTCTTAATTTTTAAGCTTATAACAATATCCATTTTATGAAACCGGCCCCTGTGCTCCTAAAACTTTCTAGATGTTTGTAGAACTATGCCAAAACAACACATGTAAACACACCCTAAACAGCTGATAATCCAGACTAAAATAACTGTGCAAAACAATTACAAAAAAATATATATAAACATCATTATCATAGACAATAAAGAATAACCAAAAAAAAAAAAAAATCTACTTAGTGTAGTGTTGGGGATGTGTGCTGCCGAGGTTGGTAGTAGTGTTAAGGTATACGGAGCCGCGGTGTGCCGTGGCAGTTAAGTGTTGTGGCTTGTAAGAGAAAGTCTGAAATAAAGTGGTGTCAAATGGTCTTCGGAACCAAATGTCATTTCGTAACACTGGCGACGAGGACGGGAAGATGGAACATACTGATGTGTTGTTGTAATGTTTTAACGCATTACGCAGTGTTCCACGATACGCGATGGCATTACATGGACTGACCGTACCAGTGTATGTACAAGGCGCTGACACTTTTGACAACTATATCTAGCGACTAAAGTTATATTTTTCAGTCGCTGACACGAAGGAAAGTAATAAAGTTGCAACATTGTGTATCACGCTGCCTTTGGAATTGTATGCGGAGTTGAAAACGCAACTAAGCCCTAAAAATATCGTAGTCGTTTCATTTGACGACTGTATTGACTGTCTGCTTAAAGTTCTCTCTCCGAAAAGTATTGTTATCGCAGAACGGTTTAAGTTCTGGCAGCGTCGACAGCAAGGCACTGAGTCAATTACCGAGTAAATGGCGATTATAAAACAAATTTCCCTGACCTGCAAGTTTGGGACTTTCCTCGACGAAGCCTTGCGTGACAGGTTAGTCTCGGGAATATTATCTGAACCAATGGTTCGGAGATTGTTGTCAGAGTGCGAAGATTTGAAATTTTCTGAAGCCGTAAAGTTGGTTATGGACATGGATACAGTGGCTAAGTCAGCCGCCCTAATGAATAGTGTCGAGCCGTCAGAAGAAATATGGTTGAGGCTGGCTCGATTCCTAGTTTCAGCCAGGGGGCACAACGGGACGTTCAACTGATTAAGAAGGAATATCGGCTGCCGAGACGGCGTCCGAACTACCGCCAGTGGCGAAGTCCTGATGAGTCGCCCAATAAGGATCATGCTCCAAAGTCAAAGCAGGGTTTGTCGACTTGCTGCAGGAGCTATGGGAGTCGGCACCAGTCCAACGTCTGTCCAGCTCGCCAGTGGGTGTGTTACAACTGTGGCCTTACGGGCCACATAGCCAAGGTTTGCCGCAACCCCAAGGTAAATCAATCTGTTTTTGGTTAATGGTGTACTGCTACTACTGGAGTAACCCTGGATGCAGCGTCAGTGCAACTAGTCGTTAATGGTGTGCAGTTAAGTTTTGTTGTTGACACTGGAAGTGCAGTTACACTCTGTGACTGGAAATTTTTTGTGCGAAAATTTGAACCAAGTACTCTAACACCATTTCCTGGCGTGTTAAAGGCTGCAAATGGTTTAGATGTACCCGTTAGTGGGGTACTGCCAGTGAATGTGCATAATGAAGTTTCAGGGGGTGTTTTCTGCTTGTCCTTGTTAGTTACTAAGGGGTTAGCTACTCCAACACTTTTGGGTAGAGACTGGTTACCTGTCATGTGGCCTGGTTGGCAGGATAAAATATGTTCAAAACCAGATATTACATCAATTTGTTAAGTAACTAGCAGTCATAGATTTGAAGTGTTGTTTGAGCTAAATACTCTATACCCAAACTCATTCTCACTTGTAAACAATGACAAACCTATTGTAGGTTATAAAGCGAATATTAATTTGAAGGGCCATGTCACGCCTGTGTTTCATCGGTTTTATTATGTGCCTTATGCTATGGTGCAAAATGTTAAAAATGAACTGGAAAAATTGTTAGAGTTGGGTATTGTGTCACGTGTTTCTACGAGTCAATGGGCTAGTCCTATTGTAATTGTGCCTAAAAAGTCAGGCCAAATACGTATCTGTGTGGATTTAAAGGTTACTGTTAATCCCCACATTCTTGTAGAGCAATATCATTTACCATATGTCGATGATATATTTAATAAGATTGTTAGATGTCGGGTGTTTTGTCGACTTGACCTTACACAGGCATATTTACAATTGGAAGTAGAAGAATTCAGTAGGGAACTGTTAACCGTGAACACCATTAATGGTTTATATAGGTTCGACCGATTAGTGTTTGGTCTGGCTTCTGCCCCAGCAATTTTCCAATCTGTGATAGAGGCAATATTAATGGGGCTAGATAATGTGGCTGTTTATCTTGATATCATCTTGATTGGTGGGGGAAGTAAGGAGGAGTGTAACATGACGTTGCACCGGGTGTTATCATAGTTAAATGCTCATAATGTGAAGGTTAACACTTGTAAATCTGAATTTTTTGTGTCTTCTTTCAAATTTTTAGGTTACCAGTTTTCTGAGGACGGAAAGTCACCTACCAAAGCTAAAATTGGCAAAATAATGTCAACCCCTACACCTAAGGATGTGACACAGTTGAAGTCGTATCTTTCTCTCCTCAGTTACTATAGACATTTTATTCATATGTGTCCTGACCTTTTAGAACCCCTTTACCAGCTGTTACGCAAGGAAACTGCGTGGGTATGGTCTTCTGAATGTGAAATGGCTTTCAATAAGAGTAAGATTTACATCTCTGAAAAGACCTTATTAGTTGTCTTTGACCCCAGCATGGAAATACTGTTGCATGTCGATAGCTCGGAATATGGAGTAGGAGCTGTCCTTAGTCATGTCATTGATGGAGTGGAGTTTCCTATCGCCTTTGAGTCTGCTATGCTTTCTGCTGCAGAGAAATTACAGTCAGTTGGATAAAGAGGCGTTAGCTGTCATTTTTGGGGTTAAGAAATTTCACAAATATTTATACGGGCATGCGTTTACCATTATTAGTGACCATCAACCACTTAAGACCCTATTTTCAGAAGCCTAAAGGATACACCATATGGCATCTGCCCGTTTGTTGCGCTGCGCTAGCATCTTGTCTGCGTATAAGTACTCCATTGTCTACAAGAAAGAACAAAGTATCCCTCAGGCTGATGCAATGTCCTGTCTCCCCTGTCCCAATGCGGTGGATGTACCAGAATGTAACTTTTTGTACCTTACAACTCCCTTCATTTCACCAGATGAGGTGGCAGAGGAGACGAAACGAAATTCAGAATTGTGTGCAGTGTACGATTATTGCCAAAGAGGTTGGCCTCATCATTGTCCCAGTACGGTTTCGCGAATGTTCTTCGACGTTCGCGATAAGTTGTCTAATAGTAACGGGATATTGCCGTACGGAAACAGGGTAGTAATTCCTCCAGCCTTGCGCGATATGGTTTTGAATTTTCTGCACCACAATCATACTGGCGTAGTTCATTCCCGGATGATGGCGCGTTCCTACGTATGGTGGCCGGGCATCGACGAGGACATTTGGAAGAAAGAGTACTTGTTGTACTATCTGTCAACAAACTCAGAATGCTAGTAATCAGCAAACTCGAAGAGAGTGGCCCGCTACTCAAAGACCTTGGGAACGGATACATCTCGATTTGTTCCACTTGAATTCAGTGACCTACCTCATTCTTTGTGATGTGTATTCAAAGTGGATAGAATGTTTTAATTTGTCAGTGGATTCAAATATTCATTCAATCCTGAAATGTCTGATTGAAGTGTTTTCCCGGTTTGCGTTTCCATGCACTGTTTGTGATAATGGTCCTCCCTTTTGTGCCTGAGAATTGGCCCAATTTTGTAGATATCGGGCTATTAAGTTGATGTTTTCCCCACACTATACCCCACAATCGAATGGGTTGGCGGAAAGGTCAGTTCAAACCTTTAAAAAATTGTTGACAAGAAGTCTCATGTCTATAGCAAACTCTCACCTTTCCATGTATCAACGTTTGAGTGACTGTTTGCTTTCGTATCATTCTACCCCTTCTTCAGTTACTGGCCTTTCACCTATGGCCTCCCTTTTTACATTTACTCCGAGACATCCTTTAACTATGTTACTTCCGCTTCCATCTCATGAGACAGGGCCAAACTCACATTCTTCTGTACTGTTTCCAGTGAACCAGAAGGTATGGGTGAATTTGAACAGAGGTAAAAACTCACTTAAGTGGGTACTTGGTCTCATCATGGAAAGGGTGGGTAACGTGACCTATATTGTGAAATTGGGTGAGGGACTGTTTCGTAGAGTTCATGCCAGCCAGGTGCGGCAGAACGATTGTTCAGATGTAGGCTTGGATGCTTCCTTTCCCTTGCTGCGCCCCCTATTGCGGTTGGACAGGACTGTTTCAGTCGAGAAGGAGGTGGATTTTCAGGGCTTTCCGGTGGAAGAGGTAGACAGCGAGGTGGTAGAGTCTGTTACGCCTAATGTTTCTAGCTATGGCCGTACTATTAAGCCCCCAGTGCGTTTTTCACCTTCCTAGCATTGTATTGGACCTTATGGTGGTCTGTTTTATACCGAATTGTTTTATTGTAAGTACTCTACTGGTTGTTTAATTAATACTTAATTGTGAGGGAAAGGTAGTGTAGTGTTGGGGAATGTGTGCCGCCAAGGTTGGTAGTAGTGTCAAGGTATATGGCGCAGCGGTGTGCCGTGGCAGTTGTGTGTTGTGGCTTGTAAGAGAAGGTCTGAAATAAAGTGGTGTCAAATGGACTTCAGAACTGAGTGTGGTCATTTCAAAGAAAATAAAGGAATTTCAAGTTCATTAGATGTTTGGAGGAATTCACCAATGTTTTTGAAAATATGACATGCAACATTTGTAACACAATTATATTTAAATTAAGTCTATGTTAAAAAATTTACTATACTATAAGGGAAGTTGATAACTTGCACATTTGCATTCATAATTTTCACCATGCAAAAAGTACAAATTTGACTTGCAAGTTAAGAGTCCTGGCATGGTGGACTAAACAATATTCTGTGCACGCACACGTCAGTAGGAGTGGTAGGTGGCCAGCTGGCTGTGATAAGGCTAGGTGGTATGCACAGGAGAGGAGTCGTCTACTAACTTTGGCCAAAGAAGGATTGTACCTGGAGTGAGGTCTTTAATGATACGATCGCTGAGAACACAGCCAGTAATTATAGCTTTTCTGAGGCAATTTGCAAGTGCAAGATAAGGTCCGAGTAGTTATCTTGTACGTGTTTTTGTTCTGGTAGTGAAAATTACTCACAAAATTGTTTAAGAATTTCACAGTGTACAGAAGCTTTTGACTGCTCAGTCAACTGGACATTTTTACGCAATTTAAATATTGATGTACAACATGCTACATAATGCTGGTCTTACGATTTGTTTCTCATTATTAAATATGTGGTTGACACTCTTATTTTGATATGTGGTGAATATAATGAAAATGTGAGCAGTTGTCAACTTAACAGGGACTCTTTAATTGCAGACTAAAAATTGGCAAAATTAGGAAATAAAAGTCTACTAACTGTCTCAGTAATTACGTAGAATATTTACAAATTTTAAAAAGTTACTCACTTCACTATTTCCTTGCCTGCTAGTTACATGTACTTTTAACAGAAAATTCTACAAGTATTTGAGCAATATCAGCATAGGTTTGTCTTTGAATTTATTTGTAACTGTGACACAGTTTCTTAAGGGTTTCTCTTAATGTGAGGAACAAAGAATTTAATTGTGTTACGGGGCTGCTACTACTGCACACTTAAGTGTCATTTACCTCGCTGGCACAGGGTTTTCTGCTGCAAGTCAGTTTCAATACATTACCATTTATTAAATCCAAAAATCTTCAGAAGAAAAACATTGACTCCTATTCAAGTGTTACTTTATATTACATAAACTATAAACATGTTCTACAGACAAAATGAAACAATTTTATACGTAAATTTTGCTTACTTTCCATATAAGATTTGTGTAACTTAATTTGTATGGTGTTATTATGTAGAAAATTTGTAGTGTACATCAAGTCGTTTTTTCAGTGTGCTGTTCTTAGGCAAAGTGGAGTAGAATTATGTATCAAGTTTTTGTCTTAATATATTTGCCTCAAATGATCTATTGCAAACTATTGTGCAGTCATTTTGCCTGCTTTTATCCATACAGTTATGTAATTTGTTACATGTTTACGTTCAATCTAATTTTGGACTTAATTTGATTAGAAGATACGTACCGAAAAATTAACTCAAAATTTTCTGTTGGTAGAAATTCAGATGCTGAATCAATAACTCTTCTTTTTTATCATCTCCATACAGTTTTGACACACTGACACAGGCCACTGACATAATTTTAAGTAAACATCCGGAAGGCGTCATTTGAATCATGTGAAGTATATCCTACTTATTTATAATTTGTTTATCCTGCAGTATTGAATTTAACTATTTTTCAGAGGTTTGCTTACATTTTAAATGAGGTATAGTACTCCTGGAAGCTTCTGAGAATGTTCTAGAAGGTTACAGGATGATTGGTCTAAATTCTGATTCATAGCTTGTCCCATGGTCAGGAGTACTAATTTTTGTTGTGTAATGATGGCTGATACCGGTAACGTGATGTCTTGATTGGATAAGGGAGGTCACGTGACTGTTGGCCTTGTTGGGAAGTGTCCTGTGTATGCCTGTTCCCACCAGTTTCATGTCAAAGCTTTGTGGAAGCAAGGTCGTTGTGATAGCTTGCAAACTATATTATGAAGAGTGCGTGGTAAATTTCACCTGCACCAGCAGTGCTCATGGTCTTACTTTACTATAACCATGTTTTGACATTTGTAACCTTAAATTTATTTTTTTTAAAACTGTTTTTGCCGGTGTAGGGATGCCGCGAGAGTGGTGGGGCTGAGGGTGTCTCCATCTTCATAACTTTAAGCTGTGAAGTTTCGTTGTAATGTTTATTGAACTTAATGGTGCCGTTTTTGGTTGTAAACTTTTGTATAAGCTGCAATCATATAACCCGGTATCGTTAATAAACATTGACTAAAAAAAATGAACTCACGTCCTCTATTACTTTGAAATGCCTGGGAGTACGGTAAGAATCTTTCACATGATTTATACTATCACCCAGAGTGTGGGATGGTTAAAAGATAAGTATTATTTAACTGATATTTTGATACGGGATATTCAGTGGTCAACGAGCAGAATATATCACCCGCTGCCAACATCTTGCATTATGAGCAGAATGATTCAAGATGGTGCAACAATGTGTGGCCCAAACAGTCTCTGTTTTTAGCTACAGGAGAACCACGCCTTGTGTCTGTATGCTACAGTCTTCATCCAGAGATCTTCATTCCAGAGCAGCCTGTGTGTTAGTGCTCAAGTATTGCCTAATGCTACGGGAGCTACCTACAAACACAGCAAGTATAATGGGAAAATATAATGTAAAATGTGTTATTTTAGGATACAAGAAATGATTAACAAAGTTTTTTTTTGTGATGGAAGTTAAAATATTTTTACTTTTGGCTTACTTTAAATTATACTTTTTTGTAAATGTGGAAAATATACTTGTGTTATTACATAAATTAGAGAAACAAGCTGTTCAATTTAACACACTGAATATAACACATGAAAATTAATTTGACACATTACTACCTCATATCCAAAATCAGATAGCAGAACAGAATGCCAAATTTGGGCACATTCAAAAAAGAAATTACAGAAAAAATTGTGAAACAGAATTCTAAAACTGATAAATAAATTGAAATGGTAGACAAAGTTAATGCTGATTGGGAATGTAGGTTAAAGGTGCCAATGTTCAAACTGTTGGACAACAGGAGAGGGTGAGACAGGTAGGAAACATGAACAGTGGAACAACAGTGCACCATAAACACACCATAAACAATGTAACCAAACTGTAATAAATGAGAAATTAGTTTTTTAAAAAACCGACATCATAGTTGTAAACATTGAGGATGGGATTTCAATACATAGTGAACTTGTTACAGATAAAGGTGTAATGTCAAAAAGGAAGAATCCTGGACACTACAGTAGTATAGAGATAAGCATGATAAAAATGCACCAAAACTTGACCAGTGAGGGTAGGTAGCAAAAGGTAAAGACAGAGTGCAAATGTATGTGGAACTGGAATTTGGGATATTGTGTAGGCACAAGCAAAGGAGGAACTACGCTAAAAATAATAATTTAAGAGGAGTTGGAAACATTTTTTTAACAAGAACTTTGGCAAGAGGAGTTGGAACAATTTTTCAACACGATTTTCGGCCATGGCAAGTTGATGGTACAAACACCAAAACTTCAAAGACATCACTTATTTTTTGGTAAAGGATATTTCTGTGATACATTGCTGTCTACCCTATGCACAACTAATCTCTTAAATAAAAAATTTCTCATAAGAATTATCACTGAACATCACTGCCAAGCATGATGCCACACAACGATAAGACTGAAGGTGGTGTGAAGAAATTTAATGTAATATGGAACCATAACTGCTGTAAATGAAAAAGAAAATTAAATGATATTGTATGTGACTACTGTGACACATTGTTCCATTATTAATAAGTGTAGTAATATTGTAGAGTCTAAAATACCAGATAAAGAATGGTTTTGTGAGACATGTGAAGTAAGTCGTAGCGAAAATGGCGAGGAGGTAAACAATCTGAATATAAATGTGTTAGTTGATGAACAAGATGGTAGACACAGTGATTTAATTAGATAGCTGATATAGGTCATTCGGATTGAAGTGAGCACTAAAGATGTAACCTTCGAAAAAAATAACTAGCCGTTACTGCATATAAGTTAACATTAATAACAGTTACATTATTGTTTGTATGGTTGGTAGCGAATAATTGTATGTAGTTCCGTGTATTTTCACATTTGAATACAGCATTAGTGAAACAACATTAAGTGCAAACGACCTCTCTGTATTTAATATACTTTTAAATGTTTATTTAAGTTCTTTTTGAAATACCAACTGACTGTATAATTTTATTTAATAGGTGCAATCACAAAGCGACGCAAACGAGCCGACTGTCGTTGGCAGACGCCGCTAATGCGATGCACCACAGAGGTAGTTTAAAGTTCCACCAACAGATGGCATCAGAGTTATGTTTTCGCCGCTTCGCCAAACTTCGCTTGGAAGCGAATTGTGTCATTCAGTTTGTTTGTCCGTTGTGTAATGAATATGGGTTTTTGATAAACACATTCAAAAATACTAGAAGTGACTGTTTATGAATGTCATTGGTAAATTATGTGACGTCATTAGTAATATAATTTGTTTTGTTTTATGATCGCCAGCCTGAGTATCTCGAAATAGAAACAGCATTTTTTTCCTGTTTTACACATTAAGAAAATACGTTATTTATTGTTTCTCTTTACGTGTGTCGTGTCGTCGTTCATTGCAGTGTGCTGAACGGAATTTGTATTCTTGAGTTGCGTGTGTCGTGTGTGTTTTTAGTGGCAGTTTTAATTTAAAAGGTAGAATATACTGTGCATACATTTACGAGATTCGTAAAGGTAATAGCGCCGTTCGAGTAGACACAGAGAAACCAGTGTTATAAGACGTTTACTCGCAGGTATTTATAACTAAGATTACTACTGAGTAAAGCACATATTCAGCACCCTTGCACTTAATGAGTAGACATTGTAGATAACATTTATCGCAGCAGTGTAATGTAAATGTAAACATTGTACAAGCCTATGTAAATAAAAGCACATGGCAATGTTGATACTTACATGCAGCGGAAAGATATAAACTAGCAGAAAATAGAAATTAATCAGGGCTTTTTTGAGTGCTCACTTTATTCTGAATCACCTATAGACGACATTTCATCGCTTCGGGAGACAGTTAAGACTTGTAAAGTTAGTCGTAATGAAAATGGTGAAGAGATGAACAATCCGAATAAAAGTGCTGTAGCTGATAAGCCAGATGATAGAGGTGGTGAATTAATTAAGCTGCTTTGGGAGATAATTAAGATTCTACAAGAAGAATTTAAACAAACCCGAGGAAACTTCACTGAAGGAGCAAGAAGTGTAAATGAAATCGACAGCAGCGTGGAATGTTCTAAGGGTATTACCAGGTTTGATTAGCCAAGTAAATATAAAAATCTTGAAAGAATTAATCATCATGATAAAATAACTCTTAAGTGATAATCGTGGCAAAAGAATTTCTAGTCCCACAAATAAATTTTTTCTAATAAATAGGTTTTAGGTTATGTTAAATCAGGGCTCAATGTTCACAAATAACTGAAAATAGCAAATTAATATGCAACTCATACTCTCACAAAGATGTTTTCGTACTAATTGGTGGTAGTAATGATGTTAGCCGAAATGAAAGTATTAATGTATTCAGGGACTTGAGGAATAATTTAGCAAAATAGACATCAACCAATGTGGCTGTGGTGGGTATACCACATCAGCATCAGCTGATTCCCCAGTCGCGTGAAAATGTTGAGATAAAAAACCAATGATAAGCTACAAAAACTATGCAAACACTATAGTAATGTAGAATTTGTTGATATAACTGACCTTCAAAGAAATCATTGTACCAGACATGGAATGTACCTAAATAGAAATGGCAAGGAATTATTAAGTTCTAAAATATGCGATACCATTAGGAAGAAATATGATGTTTCTAGGAAAAATTATGACATAATTGCTTTAGAATTTCAACCAAGTACTAGTGATGAGTCAAAAAACTTATTGACCAAGGATGTAGAAATTCTTTAACTTGTAATACATGTTCTATTTGTAACAATAAGTTTAATAGTCACTTGTATGATATCAAATTTTCTAACGGTTATTATAATAATATAAATAGCTCAGGAATACAGGAATGTAAGGCTAGTTTTGCTATTGAAGACGTAGGTCCATTGTCGAAGTTCCATAACACAAATAGTAACTTTACTGTAATAAGTCGAAATATAAGAGGATTACGAAACAAAAATTTGGAACTATCCTATGAACTTAAAGGTCTATATGATAAAAATACTTCTGCGAAACAAAAAAAGCTAGATTAAGAGATTTTGATAACCAATCAATCACTAGATTCGTGCAAGTGCTCTCATCGCAAAATTGAGATATAATTTATTGTGCTAAAACAGTTGATGAAAAATTTAATAAATTTCATACATCTTTTCTTTTGCTTTTTGAAAATAATTTTCTTATCAAATCGGTACCTCAATATAATAAACAAACAAGGACTGGTTAACAAAGGGAAAGAAAAGACAACTTTATATTAAGATTAGAAGTAATTCTGAACCTACAGTACGTCTATAAATTACTATAAATCGTACTGTAAGATAGTAAAGAACGTTGTTTTAAAAACTAAATAGAGGTCTTAAAATAATGAAATAATGAATTCTAGTAACAAATCTAAAACTACGTGGAACATTATAAAAAGAGAGTTGAATAAAACCAAATCAAAAATTAAAGATATAAAATTAAAATCTGCTGTTTCAGTAACTAGAAATTCGCAAGAAATAGCAGAAAAATTTAATAAATATATCACAGTGGCTGAAAAACTATTAGGCAATAATAAGATCAAACATGATTATATGGAATATTTAAGCAATTCATACTGCCATACATTTCCAAATATTGATACATATAATACCATCTACACCAGAAGAAATAGTAAAAATTATCAAATCTATGAAATCAAAATATTCACAAGGATTTGATGGCATAAATGTGAACCCATAAATAATATATGAGACTCAAAAATTCCATTGTGAGTTGATTGAGTATTACAGGCCAATTGTTATTCTTTCTGCATTCTCAAAAATATTTGAAAAGGTTATTTATAATAGATTAAATGCACATTTTGATCTTGTCAATTTGATTCAGAAAGGGTACCTCTCTGATTAAAGCCATACATAATTTAACATATTTAATTCTTGATATGCAAAATAAGAAAGAAAAAGTTAAATGGTTATTTTGTGATCTCACTAAGGCCTTCGATTGTGTTGATCATTAAATCATTATAGAAAAGCTTAAATTATATGGAGTTAATGGTATTATGAATAACGTAATTACGTCCTATTTAATGAATCGTAGACAAAAAACTATAATTAAAGAAGCAAAAACCTTAAAGCAATTTTCATCTTCTTATGAATACATTAAGTATGGTGTCCCACAGGGTTCGATTCTTGGACATCTGCTCTTTATTATATTTATAAATGATCTTCCAACTTTCATGCAGAAGATATCGAAAATTATTTTATTTGCAGATGATACAACTTTATTAATAAGGGCTAACTCAGTAATGCAATTACAAGAAAAATCACAAGATGCATTTAGTAATCTTATAAAATGGTTTCAGGCAAATAAATTACACTTGAACAATACAAAAACTAATTACATTGAAATTATTACAAAGAATAAAACAAACCAGGAAGTACTGATTACAACCAATGAAGAAAATCTAACATATGTACACTTGGTTAAGTTTCTTGGTTTATATTTGGATAATAATTTAAAATGGAAAATGAATATAAAATATGTTATTAGTAAACTAAGCGCTGCTGGTTTTTTTCTTAGGGTTTTAGTCTCAAAAGAAACCTTAAAGCAGATCTATTTCACTCATTTTCATTCAGTATTATCTTATGGAGTGACCTTGTGGGGAATTTCAACAGATGATAAACAAGTCTTTCTAATTCAAAAAAGAGCTTCGAGAATTATATGTAACTTAAAGTATAAAGAATCATGTCAAGACAAATTCAGGAATGAAAAAATTCTCACTCTTACTGGTCAATTTTTTAGTCTATTTTATGTTTTGTTGCTGACAACTTTGAAGAATTCAAGAAAAACACGGTTATTCACAGATATAAAACAAAACAATCACAAAACCTGCAAAAATGTTCGGTTAAACTATCACTTTGTCAGAAGGGATTATTCTGCACTGCAATCAAAGTTTTTAATGCACTACCATCTCATTATAAGGAAATATGTTGTCGTCGTCCCAGCCCCGTGGTCTGGGAAGTAAGGCCGACTTGACGTCAGCTACCGGCCCTCTCCTAAGCCATTTCTCTCTGTTGTGTGTCACCCTCCACCTACCTCACCTTTAGTTTCAATTGTTTCAGTGCAATTCCCACAGTGTTAGCCTTCAAGTGTAATGTTTAAATTCAGCGCAGTTCAAGGGCAATGTTAAGCTGTGCAACGTAAACAAACCAGGGTGTCACACTGGCATTCATATTACCACCACGCACGTGATGTCACACCACTCACCCCGCACCAACATAACCACCACGGACATGCAAAGACTCAAGCATATATTTATTCAGCAAAGCCAAATTAATTTAAGAACTCTGTTATGTAATCAATAACCACAATGCTCACGCTATAGTATAAGAAAGACCAGTATGTTAATTTTAAGTCACATGGTAACGAAATATGTTTAAGAGTGTTTTATTTTAAATATGTTTATTTGTTTTACACATATGATAAAGTATAAGTATGTTCTAATCACTATCAATAATTATTTAACACTCATCCACGCAAAGGGTTTTCACGTGTATCACCTCACCTTCATTTCACATAGAATAATGGGACCAATAACATCTTGGCATGCACCTGTGGCCACTGTCTCACCCCAGTTCATCACTGACAGGCCACGTGGTAGGACGTACGTGCCAGAAAGGAATTCAACTTTTGCAAGTCCTTATATTCATAGTTCTGTTCACATATATTTCTATTCAACTTTTATTTTCATTCTCTCCGTTTACCCGTGTTTTTGATTTGTGCGCTTAACGCCAAAATCCATCATCTTTATCTCCACGCCT
Organism: Medauroidea extradentata; assembly: GCA_003012365.1. Classification (NCBI taxonomy): domain Eukaryota; kingdom Metazoa; phylum Arthropoda; class Insecta; order Phasmatodea; family Phasmatidae; genus Medauroidea; species Medauroidea extradentata. Next base: position 59,781 of record PNEQ01084831.1, read on the forward strand.
GCATGTTCGGGCCGGGAGATCACTGTCTCGGTACCGGCCGACTCCGGAAGTTTTTAGTCAACTAGCCCACAGCTAGCAACCACCTTTGTATTGTACCAATGTAATTTTGTGGCCTACGTGCCATATAAGTTCAACAGTTTAAGCAACGTAACTATTAGAGTGCCGTGACCACGTGTGTGTATTGCAAGTCTATCACCAAGTGTTTGTACTTCAATATCAATAAATCAACATGCAACCAAGTAAGTAAGTGTATTGTGTACATACAAACATTTCATTAGGGATTTAGGAGCTGACCAAATTATGGTCCTAGGACAAGGGGCCATGTGTGGACAGCCCGAATAGTCCACATGGTGAGAGAGCTAGTTTTCTCCAAGTGCTCCCATAACCTGATCAACCAGCCAACATCACCGCAGGGAGGAGAGGCACACCAGCCGAACAATACGCGACCCTGAATCACCACCGTCCTAGCCAAGAATAATGCTAGGGGGCGCCCAGAGATCAACATAACCACAACCACAGCACTGCAATCATTTAGTTCCACTTCACCATTCTCCAAACCAACCCTCTCCGACCTCCAGGCGTGGTGGCAATGTTTTAACAATATTAAGTTATTTAAAAAAGAAATTCGAAAATATTTATCAAGTTGTGGACATGATTATATTGATGAATATTTTATACAGAATGTAAATTCTTAATTATAATTGTTTTATTATTGTAATGTGATTTATTGTATTTATTAAGTTTTTGTATTAATTGACATGCTTTGTATCCTAGTGTCTGACACTAAATAAGATCTTTTGAGTGTAATTAAATAAATAAAAAATAAACAAATAAATTTGTTTTATGCCTAAAAATACTGTTCTCATGATTTTACCAATGCTGGTGCAGTTCTCTCAAACTTGTCATTGACCATGTAATGGGAGTAAACGGCCATCATCATTAATACCAACAAAATTATGTTGGCTCCTTGCTTCACTGTACCTGTAAACACAAAGAAAAATTAGTTACTTCTTAAATATTTGTCTATTTTCTGCATTAGCACGTGGCTAAAAGTAAAGACAAAGAAACTTCACATTTTCTCAATATACAGACTAATATAACACGTGCACCCCATTTCACTAGTTGACAGGATACATTAATATAACATGTAGTTGACCTGTCCTTGTATCACAGTTGAATTCCTACTCTCCACATCTCTAAACCTGTTTACTATGAACCTTAAGAGTTTATCCTCTTGACCCAAGCAGTTGATGATAACTGTTGAGTTGGCTATGACAATTACTAAACCCAGAAAATGGCAAACATGCATTTAATGTACAGCTCAAGAAATGAAACTGATAAGTTGTATATCACTACTGGCTAGCCTGCTTAAAGCTCTTCTTTTTTTAATTTGTGAGGATACCTGAAATAATCATTTTTAAAGCATCTGAAATGTTTCTTTAGCATAGTCAACATACTTTTGAACTTATTTGACAAACATATGTTTTTTTAAATACAGCAATCTATGATACCTCTACTGGTATGCATTCAAGCTGAAGATGATCATTCTAAGCACATCCTGTAATGATAAGTGGCATGAACTTTGCCTGTGCTTAACAGTGAGGTCTTAAGCACCAGTGAAGGTCACCCCTCACCCATGATATGATTTGATTATAGAGTAGTCATGGAATACAAGGGTAAAGAATACCCCAAGAGAACAAAATTCAACACTAAAAGCATTAATTTATAACTGTAGGAGATTAAACGATAGCTATCCTAGACAATAGTTTTAGCTAACGTTTTAAACAAAATTGTTTCCAGTGTTACAAACTTCTGAGGCACAATCTCTGATGCCGGAACCTCGTGCGTTTAACTGCGGTGCAAGAGATCACGCGTAACAACTTAGTAATTCTGGATAAATATTTACTCATAAAGTTGGCAAATACCATTAACTAGGATTGTCATTGAGTGTTTCATCCATACTGGCTTCGAAAAAAGCGTAGAAATCAATCCATGTTTTCAGTTTTTATTTATCTACCACGCATTCTTAAGAAATGGTTTAAAATTTGCAATGGTTTAAAATTTGCAACTCACTAGACTGAATGTTATTGGCTTAATAGAGAGGTAATGTGGATAAGATGACACAATAAAAGGGGAGGATGTGGACAAAAAAATAGTTTTAACCCATGCCATGCAACTCTCAAATGGAACTTTCTGAAAACCAACCATCGTTAAATGAGAAGAATAAAATTTATAATGCAGGCAAACATTACTTCTCCAGTAAAAACTATAATACGTCCTGTTTTAATACTGTATTTTATAATGCAGTTTTGATACATCATTAATATTTTGTGGGAGAGAAATTATTTTGGTAGGACGTCAGACAGTACGAAATAATTTCTAAGGGGAAATGTTTCTATTGGACTTCATAAATAAACTTACCAAACATTTATGAAGTTCCTTGCAAACAACTGTGCTGCTGCATGCACAGCCACATAATCTCATGTTATCATCTCATGTTATCATCTCATGTTATCATCTAATCTCATGTTGTCATCTAATCTCATGTTATCATCTAGTCATCTAGACTAAGGCCTAATCATTACAGGTACTACAATGGGTCTAATGAAATAAAACAACAAAGTAACATGCTTTCTATCATGCCCATACAGAAACCTACACACACAAATCTTGGTTTCGGCCATTAAATTGGAATGTGTGTACTAAGCATATTCTACTGTAATATCTTCAAGTGTAAGTACAACTTTTGGTGGCTTCTTGCAAATAAACCACTAGACATAGTAAAGACAATAACCTATTAAAATTAGTGAACAACTTGTTAATAAACTAATACTTGATAGAATATACTGATCTACCTTCGCTTCTTCTAAATGAAACTGTCAAGAACTACACAACTGTAAGTGAATGCAGTCAATGTTCAGTGGCTAATTAAATATTTTATATCAGTAGATATTCACTACGTACATATTTTATGTCTGGTCCACCTTTGAATGTTTTATCACATTCAAATGAAAAAAAAATATATACATATATATATAATTGCTGTTTTTACTACACACACCGATGAAACGAATCCACAAAAATGCTGAAAACGTCAATATTAGCTGACCTATAGTGAAAATCTTTGTGGTTGACACTATCTCATTTGACCAATTGAAAACTCTACTTTGAAGACATTTGTGCACATTCACACTGCAAAGAAAAGCAAAGGTGTGTTTTAAGCAATACTGGAAAGAACTTTCTGTTAAGTAATCTAGACACAAATTAGGATTAACTCTTAATTGCAAATGCAGTATTTTTTTACATAGGCAAACAGCACACTTGTAAATTAACATTCGAAACTGTATTTTTGAACATGCTTGTAAAAATAAACTATACTATTAAAGAGAAAGTAGCTCATTTACAGGCATATTAACCATACAACAATAATTTTTATACAATACAATAATTTAACCGCAAACAATTGAGAGAATGAGAAAAAACCAAGTGACACGATAGTAGGCATTTATCTTGGTCTCTCTCAGCGCGGTGATGCTGGAACAGCGAGACAGGGGAAGAAGAGGAGATAAGAAGACCACACACAGTCTACAGCCGTGTAGCAGCTGTTAGGAAAATATCGACCCTCAGCATATACCTGAAAATGTGCATGCCAAGGTGCGGGAAAGAGATGCATAGCAGAGAGCAGGAAATAATAAAAACTGTTACTCAGTGTTGTGGTGAAGAAACAACAAGTAAATGCTTGAGCCTCTAAGAGATCAACCAGCAAGAGCAGTGAAGTGCACAGGTGTGAGTGAAATAGATGTAGTCAGGATTCGTCAAGCTAGCAAAGAACGATCATATTAGCTACTAATCATTCCAGGAAAAAACAGATACTGGAAATGTCAACATAAAATATTTAATAAACTGTTACTTAGTTTATTGCGGAACTGAAGAATATCATCATCAAAGTCTATGAGGGCGAATGAGGCGAGTATCGAGAAGTGCCGGAATGCAAGGGTGGGGTAAATGTGAGATCCCTGGAAAAAAAACCCCGAACTGCGACATCGTCCAACACAATCATACATGCATGCATACACCAGGGATAGAACTCGGATCACCTAGGTGTAAGGCAAACGCTCGACTGCCGCAGCTTCTTATGTAGTTAAGAATTTCGGGGTTCTGTTTTTCAGGAGGAACGTATAATTTATTATTTGAAAAACATTGACATGTTTTGCACCATTACTGAATAATAAAATAAGTCTTAACAATAAATTTTCCTACATCTAGATTGACATTAAGAAAATCCTTTGTTAGTAGCTGACATAACCTGGTTGGCAAGAACCTTTTTTTTATATATATATTTATCAATTTATTTGTGTGTGCTACCAAATTCAACACTAAGCAAAATCCTTTCAGTGGGAGAACCCATTTTTTTTTTTACTATGTGTAGTGACTTACATAACTTCAAGTTTGCATTCAGTGAATATATTCTTGACCCCTTTTCTCCTTCTAAGGTCAGATTCATTAAAAATCCGTCACATACGTTTTGTTAGCGTTTCGTTTCACAGTGTTGTAAGTAATTAAAAACCCAGGTTTAAAAACTGTCGCAAGGGTTCAATAAATTGGCAAGTATTAAATTTTTTTATATTTGGCCAAAAGTTGTGCCATAAAACGCTACAATAACATACTTGTGAAAAACAGTAAGGTTTTAATTCTAAACGGATTTGATTTTTGAAGTTAGTTTTACAATGTTATGTCAAAAATACGACGTTAGCGTGAAAGAAAAAATATGATTAGATCATACAGAGTTCGAAATTACATTTTGCCACAGTTAAAATTTAGTTTTCTCTTTAAAGATATTGAGTTGATTATTTATTTTTCGAAAGGAAAATAAAACATTATTTTCCATTCGTAATTAATACAGGGTGGTTACAATTTTTTGTGTTTTCACCTCTGAGTTATGATTGTATAGTCAACAAAATTAACCTAATTAATTGCGTCAAGTAGTTTAAACTATGTGTTTTCATTATTACAATCTTTTACGTAACTTGCAATGTTTGTATGTAAGTTGACCGTTTCAAAATTTGCAAACCATTTTTCAACCATTTGCTGGTATCTGATTGAGCTTAAAGTAGGCACACCTATGCAATTTGGTGACAATACAATATTATGGATTACATTACACATACAGTATATTATATTTTTAAAATTACACGAACTAAAACTAAAATTTATGTTTTTATCGTATTTAAACCGCAATGACTTCTATAAAGTAGTCCGACAAACCAACAAATAAGTTTCAGAGATTTGAGACTAAAAAGACAAAAACAATTAAAGTAAACAAAAGTTTTTTTTAAATGTGAACTAAAAAATTAAAAATAAATCAATTTAAGTTACATTTGTCATATATGTGCCGGTATGTAGTAGATATATTGTAGGTTCAGAACAACCACTCTCTTGGTAACTCATAACTATAATATATGCGTACGTAGATAGGTAAGTTCTACAGCCGTACATAAATATAGATATTTTCGATATATATTATATCTGTGGTGTTTGGGTAAAGTGGTATAAGTCAAAAAAAGGCATTTTGTGTAAATCAAAGATGAAAGTTCGAAGTTCTACTTTGTACAATGGAACAAACATACATCCAAATTAAATTTTTTACCATCTCATAACCATTAAAGTTATAGCCTTTTACCGAGACGAAGAACATAACACGTAGAATGTGCTCCTAAATTACCACAATTTTCACAGTTTTTCGAGTTATACCACTTTACCCGAACACCACAGATACATACATAAAAGCTTGAGGCGTTATAGTTTTGTGGCTTAGTTTGTAATTAAATGATGAAATTAGAATTGTGTATAACGGATAGCGCCTCAATCTTAAACATATATGTGTGTGTGCGTGTATATGTATATAAGTGTATATATAGGATTTTGAAAATATATTTTATTTTATACTTTTCTATCTAGGTACGCCTATATTATGACGAATAACCAAGAGAGGGGTTATTCTGAACCTAGAATATATCCGTAAAACTTTTTTTTAGTCTACAAATATAAATTTGTTTAAAAAAAAATTTTTTACTTTAAATTTTATGTGCAGTTATTGCATGTTTGCAGCCCAAATATTTCTACGAAGTGAAGTTCGGGAGTGGCAAATGTAATATGTACGGGTAGCACCGTGGCCTTTATTCTGTAACCTTTCTTTCCTGACATATTTTGAACTCTACAAAATTTGTTTCCGCCTGTACATGTAGGCCGTTTGGTGCAGAGAGCCAGGATGGCTACTTATTCTTCTTCACCACATGTGAATTCACAGTGTGCTAAATTGTCTGACTTTGTCTTGTTTAATCGTCTGATATAGTCTTGCTGCATTTCTGCTTGTAATTTTCTGTGAACCGGATCCACCGTGCTAAGACTTAGATAGTGTATTTCGTGCTGATGTAAATTCAAATCTAATAAACCAGCAGTCTTGGATTATAAAGTATATTATTTTGGGATTAACCTTCTAAAATCGCCAATGTCTGTGAAAGTAACAAATTTGGTCTACAACCTGACGTAACCTACAAAAGCACTGCCAGTAAATTCCGGAGTACTTGACTACAGGTTAAGAGACATGTATCAGCTTTTAACCTTGCCTTTTTGGCTGGGTTATCATTGAGATAGTGCTTTGGTCTAGGAGGACTGGTGTGCCAGAATTTGTCGGCCCAAGTGTGGCACAGGTATTGTACGAGATGGTGTGCGACATTTGTCGGCCAAAGTGGGGCACGAGTACGACATTTGACGGGAAGTACCAAAGACGTACGTCACATCTGGCAGCCCAACGTGTCGTCGATACCTGAACGACAAAGGTTTTCACTTCCTGAGGGAGTTTGGTCAGCCTGGGGGAGACAGCTATTAGTACAGGGAAAACAACGGCCCGTGAGAAGTGGATCTGATGCTGAGAACATCGAGGGAGCAACACACTGGGAAACCGCAAGTTTAAATAAGGTTATATCCAACTTTTAGCATTTTGAAAAATATTAAAAAGTAAGTAGTTAAATTCACAGCGAAAGTCAAGTTAGTTGGAAAACAAAAATTAAAAACCTCTGTTTATTTTGTGGCATTAACAATAAAATTATATTTAACAGGCAATAGTGCAAAGCTAAAAATGGCGTAAAATACAAAACTGTCGTGAAAGTAACTTGTAAATTTTAATGCTAATTGTATTGGACATAAGGTTAATAGTTTTGATATGTTTAACATTTTCAGTTACTTTAGGTTTCATTGTGGCAAAGGGTGAGGAATTTTGTACTTTTTATTTTGCTAATTGTTTACCTTGACATTTGAAAATTATGTAGTCAAGATGTCTGAAGGGGAAATCAGTTTAGAGGTTTTTCTGCAGAGGATGAAGAGGGTAGGAAGGATGAGGAGAATACACAATTAGGGGATCAAGTTCATAGGTTAAATGAGGGAAACAAAAATGAATTTACACTAATATTGGAATTAATAAAGTATCAGCTTTCAAATTTTCGGTCTGAACAGGATGGAAGATTTACTGAGTTTAGGGAAGAGATGAGAGAGAGGTGTGATATTATCTGTGAGGATTTAAATCAAAGAATTGTACAGTGTGAGGGTGAGGTACAGAAGGTAGCAAGCAAATAGGCAAAAGAAAATGTAACTGAAGATTGTGAGGTTAGGACAAAACAAATTAAAACATATGGAAACAGGGTAAACGATGGAACAGGGGTGGGGGGGTAGAAAACCAAACAAATGACGATAGTGTGTATAAAAGAACAGATAACAAAATGGTAAACACTAATGAGGATGTAACAAATATAGGTAAACATAGGACTTCATCAAGGGGGAGAAATCACCGAAGGGGACACATACAGCTAGGAATTATGTAAGCAAGGGAGAGAAGAAAATGATACATGTTTTGGAGTGTTTGTGTAATGAGATTGTTTCATGTTACTATGATTTAAGGAATTAGGGGGGGTCACAAATGTACTGAGGTACAGAGGAGAGAAAATGTACACATAAAAGCAAAAACAGTCTTGTCTCAAGACCCAGGCAAGGGTTTATTTGTAGGGGAAACTGCGCAAAAAGGGAAATGGAACCAAGGGCCATTTAAAGAAAAGCAAAATATGAAGAGAGGAACTAAGAGCTTGACTGAGTTGATCAGAAATGTACTAAGGTTAGGAAAGGTGTGCAGGAAGAGGTGTAAAGTGGGTTGTGTTGAGAAGGTGGTTAGGGTTGTGCTGAAAGGCTACAAAACCATAAAGAAACTGTTAGTACATATTTTGACTCAGTAATTGATTGGATATGATAGAATGTAAGCTGTATTTCAAAAAGGACTATGATGTGCACATTAGGGTAAACAAGTAAATTTTAAGATTTCTTATTTTCATACACATATGTCATATGTTCAGGTGAACATATTTATCTGTAAAAATTTGTTTTTCTTATTCGGTGGGACAAATTATAATAATGTTAAGTTTGTTGTATCAAGGCTAGTAATGTGATGTTCAAGAAAGTTGTTGATGTTAAAGGTATGACAGTAAAGTTAATGTACATTGAAGATAACAAGTAAGGAATACTACCATATAGTATTGGGAATTATAAAAAAAATATATTGTTACAAATTATTGTATGTTAAAATAATTTCTTTTTAGGAACTGGCCATGGCCAGACAAATTTTGGTAAATGTGACTCTTACACTTATAGCTGAATGGTTTTATGATAAGTTGGTGATAGTGATATTATTGTACTTGTAGAAGTTATCATGTATAATGGTATTGTCATGTTTCAAGGCTAAAGCTGACTGGCTGGGGGAATCGTTAGTGCACACTTGCCACAATTGTGTGATATTTGTACTGCCTTTCATGCAACATTTTGTTATCTTTACAACACATACACATGGTAACTTTAATATTTCAAGCGATTCTTCTTTCTTAATTTTATTGATATTTTGATAAGTTGGTTTTGCTAATGACATTGTTGGTTTCCACTCATGAGGGATAGTTGCCAGGCAGGACCACACATGAGTATTCTTGTTTGCTTACATTTACAGATATAAATACACTTTGAGCTCTGAACACTAAGGCTATGAGTACACTGTGAGAGTTGATGGGATTTTGATATTGTTTAATTAAGATAATTGAATAACTAGGAGTGAATTGCTTTTGAAACTAGCTGGTTTGGGTTGAATCTGTTTTTTTGCAACCATGTGTTGGCAAGTAAGTAATATTTGTTCTATTAGCTAGGAAGAGCAAGTGTTCCGCCACTGACCAATGGACACACAGAGAACAATTTTCAGCACCTGAGGGTTCCTTTTTTGATATGAGGTAATATGCATGCAGGAGGAGGCCCAACCTAGACTATTTTTTGTTGTTTAACTTGTGATTGAGAGATGTTAAATGAAGTTTATTTGCAGTACAGTTACGTGACGTTAATAGTTTAATGCGATTGAAATTTTTTCCTTTGTGAAGTGTGGTATATTATGCACTGGCAAGTTGGCAACGCACATCCGGGCACGGCAGTTCCGCTATGGCAGCTAGAAGCTGCAGGTGTGTTAGTGACAAATAAAACGTATCTGTTGTTGTACCGATAAGTACCACGAAGTTATTACATTTGTGAAGTTTTGTAATATTGCAGTTTTGGTGCATTTTATATTAACGATGTTGCATTAGTGATCTGTGTTGCTGACAGAAACACTTATAGTAATTTTTTGGCATTGCAGTTGTCTGTGTTCTGCTGAAATCTACCTGCCCAGTCACATACCAACCCAGTCACATATTAGTACAGTCAACATACATTATCTGCTAAGTGGTTATTACTTTCACTTGTTTTTTGATAATGGGAATGTGGACCCAATATAAAATATTATAAACAAAAATCAGAGCATTTTTATAGGAAATTAAGTAACACAAATTAATTTTTTGTAATCAAAATTGTGATGTTGAGTATGTTGCGATTATGATAGAGTTAAAGGAGGGAATTGGCATGTTATTCTTTTAAAACCCTGAAAAAAAGCATAAAGGAAATATCTGTTGATTTTTGTTCCTCTCGATGCCAGTGTGGTGTTGTAATTGATGTGGTATAGTATTAAGTATGCTGCACATATAATTCTGTTTTAATTTAGAATCAGTACAAGAATTCATAATGTAGCCATAAGAACTAGGTTTCAGTGGCAAGACATAGTACAGTATATGTAAGTAATTGGTATTTATAGCATTATTGAGAGTTTTATTTAGTAATTGCTGATAATATTAAGTGATGGATAATATGTGGCATAATACATTTGTTCATTGTAGAATGTATTTTTATTGCTGGCATGTTTTGTAACTGTAAAGATTATGGTAATGATGTAATAGAGAACAATGAGTAGCTAAGAAACAAAATTTTTTAATAATTTGGAAGTGTCTTTTGTCATTTTAAAGATAATTTCATTGAACATTTGAACTAAAATGTTGAAAACAGACTAATATGAGAGAAGGTGTTTATTCATGATGTAATAATAGGTTGATGTTGCTGGAACACAAATTTTTAACTTTGATTTTAAATGGAGTTTGAGCTAAATGCATATATAAGAAATGATTTAGTATTACAATCATTGGACATGTGAAGTAACTGATAATCTGTATGTTATCATGAGGCTATTTTTCATAGAAATTATGGAAAGAAAATAATATAAGGACATTTTGCTTAAAGTTATGGAATTTTGTATTTTGTTAATATTCAATAGCTCTAATGTATGAACTTGTAAGTACATAATTAGTATTTGTTCATGTTTCTAGTTGAAAATAATTATGCTGTAGGGTTATTCTGCGATAGTATATTTTGGTACATCTTTGGTTTTCTCTACAAGAAAAATGCTTACAGATTGTAATATTGCTATATGGAATCTATCTGCATATCTTCTGGTGTAAGTTGTTTTCAGGGTTATGGTCAGGTAGAAACTACTCGGAAAAAACCCTTAAGATTTTCCCAAGTAGTTGGGGGGGGGGGGTAATGTAGCATTGCAATACAAGGGGTTTTTATTTACTGGCAAATTAGTATTTTATGTAATCTTAATTTTATAATACAATATTTAAAATCATAATTTTTATTTCCTTGGTCTCGATTCCAGAAAGGGAGAGTAAAGACTCAGTTCTTTGTTTCCCGTATGTTCTAGATTTCAGATAGGGTGCAATGTTTGGTTAAGGACAGGTGGCCTTGGTAGGAGGCAGTAACTTTGTTTTTCTTTTCGTGTTCTGTTTTTTTTTTCTGCGGGAGTTTTGGCGCAATTAGTTTTTTAATGCGTAGTTTGTAGTTTTGCCCTAGAGGGTTCTAGATAATGGAACGAATGGCGAGGGTCACGTCACCGAGAACCAGCCAATGAGAGCACTGCGTGTGGCGCCCATTCGTCCTTCGTTCTGGAATGTTTGCCTCCGCCATGTTTAGTCAAATTCGTGACGCGGTCTGGACAGGACGTGTGCGGGGCTGCGGCCCAAATATTTCCATGAAGTGAAGTTCAGGAGTGGCAAATGTAACATGTATGGGTAGCACAGTGGCCTTTATTCTGTAACCTTTTTTTTCTGACATATTTTGAACTCTACAAAATTTGTTTCCGCCCGTACATGTAGGCCGTTAGGTGCAGAGAACCAGGATGGCTACTCATTCTTCTTCGCCGCATGTGTATTCACCGTGTGCTAATTTTTCTGACTTTGTCTTGTTTAATCGTCTGATATAGTCTTGCTGCATTTCTGCTTGTAATTTTCTGTGAACCGGATCCACCGTGCTAAGACTTGAATAGTGTATTTCGTGCCGATGTAAATTCAAATCTGATAAACCAGCAGTCTTGGATTATAAAGTATATTATTTTGGGATTAACCTTCTAAAATCGTCAGTGTCTGTGAAAGTTCCAAATTTGGTCTACAATGTGACGTAACCTACAAAAGTACTGCCAGTAAATTCCGGAGTACTTGACTACAGATCAAGAGATATGTTCCAGCTTTTAACCTTGCCCTTTTGCCTGGGTTGTCATCGAGCTAGTGCACTGGTCTAGGAGGACTAGTGTGCTACAATTTGTCGGCCCAAGTGAGGCACGAGTACAATATTTTGACGGGAAATATCAACGCGAGACGTTACAATTTGTCAGCCCAAGTGGGGCACATGTACGATGTGACGAGATGGTATGTCACAAAGTGTGTCGAAGCAGATACTATAGGCATAGTGATCATGTCAACAATTTGTCAGCCCAAGTGGGGCACATGTACGATGTGACGAGATGGTATGTCACAAAGTGTGTCGAAGCAGATACTATAGGCATAGTGATCATGTCAGTTAGTCTGATTTACATTCTCTGACTATCATTCTGTAGTAGGATAAATACAGTAAATTTTATTTTCAGGTTTGGCTTGATACAATAACAATTTTGTCAGTTTTGGTTGACTGAATAATTTTTTTTTTTTCGAAACCTAGCATATTTTTATGGACGGAAGTAAAACGTAGCAGCTTATAATAGTTATAGCATATCCTGAAAGTTGTATACATATACCCGAGCACAACTGCTGCAACTTACAAATATGTTACACTTACATAGAGTATGACGGAACGTGCCGAATGTTTTCCGCTCTGCTAGTATCAAGCTGGCAGGTGGCTCCAGAAAGTAGGATACCAGTTTCTCTAGTGTATGATGGAAGGCGCCAAATGTTTTCCGCCCTGAGAGTATCAACCTGGCAGGTGGCCTCAAATAGTAGGATATCAGTTTCTCTTCTCTCTCCTGTCCTGATAACAGCACTAGGGAGCTCAGAGGCCAACTTAACTGCCTACTATAGTACGTAAACAGTTAGTCTTCAGTGTATTTTGTTAGATGCTGTGAGAAAAATTATGGTTAAGTAATTCTACGTACATGTGAAAACTCTAATGAATTTATTTGGAATTTACAGTAAAATGTTAAAATTTTAACAGACATTTACTCAAAATAAGCTTTTAGTCATGTATCTTTTTTTTATCTCAGCCCCTACATTTCTTCTTAAAAAAAAACTGCAACAAAAAACTGTGAGATGGCATGCAAATATCACAGTTACTGGGGTTCTGAAAAGAGAAAATAAATGATGTGTAATTTGTACTACTGTTAGTTGCTCCTTTTCCATGCAGATATGTATGAAACTCAGAAAGATGAAGAGAGCAAAAGAGGGGGTGAAAAACAAGCATTAAATCATGATGTTTGACATGAGCCTAACACAGGTAAGACTTTAATACTGACCATTGCTTTTAGAATTTTCACAATTTTTATATTCTTGAACAATATATCAATTAAGACAAAAACTTTATAATTCCTACATATGATTACTCTGTGCCAAGAAATGTGGCTGTATTCCAATTTATTTACAATATAATTTTTGCCCTATGATATTCTTATTTTTGTCAACTTCCCGGAATTTCTTTATGATTTCAAAGATTCACTTCAAAGAATGATACGTTCATAAAGCCGGATCTCTATAATTTGAAAGAGAAATGTAAAATACTGTAGGTCAATAAAAGCGAGAGTTATTAATTACGTAGTACTTCAGAGGCATAAGTTATTAAGTCCACTGTTGGTCAAAATGCACTTGTTACTGTACACACTATCACAGTTCTAATTACTTTCTTATAGCATATAACACAAAGTCAGTGTTTTGCCAAACAACCACATTTTTGGGCACAAAATAAATAGCTGAATTCACCAGTGAATCACACTATCTAAACTGCTCTCTTAAAAATATTACTTTGTGACAGTGTTTTATGCCTCTGAGGTACCAAATTACATACACATATCTACTGCCAGAGTCTTATGCCTTCAAGGTACAGAATTACATATATGTACATATTTACTACCAATGTCTTATGCCTCAGAGGTACACAATTACATATACATATTTACTGCCAGTATTTTAAGCCACTGAGGTAGAGAATTACATATACACATTTACTACCAGCGTCTTATACTTCCGAGGTACACAATTACATATACATATTTACTGCCAGTGTCTTATGCCTCCAAGGTACATATATGTACAAATTTACTGCCTAATCCACGACCTACCCTGGGGTCATACAATGGCAAATAATTCATAGCCTGTCAACGAAGCAATACAAAACAGAACACAAAATGCTACTTGCAGAAAGTAAAACTCAAGGTCTATATAATTTAGTTTTAAAATGTAAACTCAAAAGCAAAACACAAATACAATCTCACGACAGTAAATCTGCTCAATTCCAACCATTTCTGTCACACCCATGGTTCCAAACCAAATGCAACAGAGAGAGAGTTGCGAAACTTGAATGAAACTGTTTTTCTACTTAAGAATTAATGTGATACTGAGGAATGAAAAAGATTCAAAAGACAAAACTTTTTGTTTGAACAATTTTTAGTAACTAAGCCATTCTATGCCAAAAGGGACAACATTTTAAAAAACCAAAACATAATATACTATGTTTCTATAGTGTTTTAATTATTCAACATATATTTAATAAATCAGAAATGTACGTGTTTTTAGTTTTTCATACCCACATTTTAATTTTAAATAAGTAAATAAAAGTTCCAATTATTCATTGCATGAACAGGGCCAGTTGGCGCCCCATTATTATTAACTCAATATTTTTTAACAGCTGTCTTCTGGAGAGAAAAGGCCAGTTTGTTTGCTTCCATCTATAAGGCTCGGTTTCAGTCGCCATATTGAATTATATTATTTTTCACTTTTTTGGAAATCTGAGAAGAAATATTTAAATTAGCGACTATACCACAAATTCTATTTACCTTGAGCTACAATACAAGCATGGCAATAGAGCTAGTAATGTATAGTTAGGTCGCAATTTGTCGGGCAAATTATGAACATAAAAAAATTTGTCACATGCATTGTGGCATAACTATTAGTTAACAGCCAAATCGCAAGGTTAGTACTGTAGCGAAATGTAAATAGAATTTGAGATATAATCACATGTTTAACATTTTTCTTCTCAGAATTTCAAAACAGCGAAAAATACAGTCTACTCCCAATTATCCTATTTGCGGATTAACCGGCGGGTTTTTAAGAAAAGAAAGAAAAACTTAAAACTTAACTTTTAACTAGTGGATAACACCGCACATGCTGTTACGGCACGCAGCGTGACAGTGCTGCGAAGATTGTTGTTGCAGCGTTATACACTGCCTGTTTCAGGAGGGTGTTTTGATAACACTGTTGGATAGCCGAGATAGCAATCGATTGGCACCTGTTTTTGTTTTGTTCATCCACCCATCCCCCCCTGAGACATCATGTCGGCGCCGCCCTGTCGGCCATACAGTCACAGCCAGTTTTGTGTTGCACTAGCCGTCCGTGCAACATGTCTACAAAACAAAAACGTGTTATTTTAACTATCGAATGGAAACTGCAAATTATAAATAAACTGGAGGTGGTGCTTCTGTTAGTCAGCTTTGATGTATGGCATTGGAGAGTCTACAATCCGAGATCATTGAAGTAACAAAGCTAACATCATTGCCTTTGTAAGTGCTTCAGATTCTACTAGAGGAATAAAGAAGAGGAAACCTATGAAATCAGCAACGTACAAAGAACTCGATAATGCTATGTTTGAATGGTTTAGTCAGAAGGTACCCAAGTGTCCGGTGTAATTTGTGCGGAACAAGCAAAGAAGTTCTTTCAAGATCTTGGGATGGAGGGAGAATTCAATGCTTCCTCGGGCTGGTTAACCTGGTTTAAACAGTGTCATGGCATTTGATAAATAGCAATTCAGGGTGAGAAATGAAGTGCTGATTTATCGGTGGCGAGCAATTTTTGTAAAGAGTTTCAAGAATACACTGAAACAGAAAATCTACAGCCAGAGCAAATCTGCAATGCAGACGAGACTGGTTTGTATTGGAAATGCCTTCCTTCCAGGACACTAGCTTCAGAAGAAGAGCGTACCACCGGGCCACAAGTCCAGCAAAGAGCGATTGACAGCCATGTGTTGCGCTGATGCTACAGGCGTGCACAAATTAAAACTTTGTGTAATAGGTAAGGCAAAAAAACACGCTTTTTCAAAGGTACTGAAAAAACAAATTTGCCTGTTTCGTATCTCAATTGGCAAAATTTTCAAACTTGGTTTGAACACAATTTCGTGCCACAAGTACGAGAGCACTTACACAATCAAAAGGTATACCACAAAAAGCTGTGATGCTATTAGACAATGCACCGTCACATCCTAGTGTCAATGTTTTGAAATCTGAACGATTGACAAAAATTTGTTAAATGTTTGCCACGAAATGTGACGTCCCTCATTCAACCTATGGATCAAGGGGTTATAGAAACAGTGAAGAAGCTGTACAGGAGCAGTCTTCTTAGGCGACACATTGATGAGGGCACTGACCTCAAGACATTCTGGATGAAATTAACAGTACTGGATGCTATTTGTGAAATTTCGAAAGCATGGAATTTAATTAAACCTACAACCATCACTAAATCATCGAAGAAAATTTTCCCTGACCTTGAAATTGAAGGTTTGACAGGTTTTGAGCATGACGAATATTCTGCAGAGAAGTTATCAGCTTCTTTACATCACATGGAAGGGTGCAAGAATGTTGACAGTGATTGCATCACTGAATGGTTTGAAGTTGACTGTACCCTGCCTGGCTACGAGATGTTGAATGACACAGAGATAGTGCGACGTGCCCAAGGTCACAAGGGAGAGACAGATGACAGTGCAACGGAAGATGGTTACGATGAATGTGATATGATTTCACAGAAGCGTGTTACGCTCTCAGCAGCTCTGGAATCGACTGAAAATTTGCTGGAGTATTTAGAGCAACAAGATGACACAATGTTGTCGGACAAACTTACCTTAAGAAAAAAGTGTACTGCAATTAGAAAAAAAGAAAGCACAACACGAAAACAAAAATCTATTACAGATTTTTTTCAGCCAAAATAGCCTTGTCATGTTTAGCATACATAATAGAGCATACAACAGTAAATGAAAGTTTATCAAGTGTATGTTTGTAGGCCTAAGATTTTTATGTGTTTCAATTTCGTAAAACATTTTGTGTAGGCCTAAATTATTTGCGTGTGTTTAAGATAGGCCTATGTAAATATTTTTGTGAGTTTAAGATGTGCAAGTTATTTTGCTCGTGTTTAGTACGTAAATATTTCTGCTTGTTTAAAAATGGTGTTATTTTTGCGTGATTTATTTTGCATTAAAATTTTTATAAATAAACTTTCACTCATTCCTCAAATCTTGTTCATTTATATCATAAATATTACATGCACGTACGTATATTTGTGTAAATATATTCAAGAAACACGTGTGGGATAATAGGCTGAGATTGGTTCGCTTGCTGATGAATTAATGTACCCGACACTAGTTCCCATTCCAGTCGGCCAGAAAGTCAACAGGAAAAGGCGGAGTATGCACCAAACGTAAGTAAAGTGAGTGTGTAATGTTAATTTTTACAGTGATATTTTACTATGCTTTACTATATGTATTTACCATACACAGTTCGTTTACTTTATTGCATCTGCTATATTTTTCCATACATAATCATACAAAGATATAAGATATTAAACACTCATATAAATTAATATATGTATACATAATTATAAACTTATACAATTTTGTACAGTAGTTGATAAAAACATAGTACCAGTAATATTATATCAATAACATTATTCGCTGTAACACATCAATGTATGTATTTCCGACGCCATTCAGTCGCGGCCACGAGGTTTTACTGCGTGAGGGAGGAGGGGGTGATATTTTTTGTTGATATAGGAAACAAAAAAAGGGTAAAGAGTATTATCCGGCGTTCTGCATTATCCGCGGTGTCTGCCCCCTCCATTACCACGGATAATTGGGAATCCACTGTAATAAAATTCAATACAACGACAGAAACCGAGCCTTAAAGTTAATTTTCAGCAGTATCAGCTTGTGTTTGTTGAAGACCTATTTGACGGTGTCCCGTCCGTAACAAAAAAGTAAGAAAGTCTATTTTACTTGTAAAATTATTTTCATGTAACTGTTTCTTAAACATGACTAGATATTAGAGCTAGATATAAACATAACCTCAAATTCTAATGTTGACTACTAATTTCATGGAACATGAATTCACTTTTTAGGATTTGTCCCATCCTTAACAATTTTAAGATCCATTACAATATATAATCATTATGTTGGTTTTGTACTTCATTTGAAATTTACTTAAATGTGTGCTACTAACATAACAAGCATAAGAGAAAATATAAAATACTATTAACAAATTATTACTATGTAATCTATAACGATCTTTACTTTGAGAGGTTTAGAAGTTCTGTAAATTGACTGAAAACTGTGTATTACCACTCTAGCACCAGATTGTAACTTTTTTGTTTCAGAAACTGTGATGGATAAAAAGGAATTAGGTAGGGAGAATATCAGAGTGAGAGAGCGTAAACATATGGAGAAACTAAAACAAGATGAATAAAGTTGAAGAAACATAAACAGGCAGATGCACAACGGAAAAGGGTAGCTAGAGCTCAAGAGAAAGAGAAGATGGACTTGATAAAGAATACCAAGTCAGGGCTGTCGCAGATTAAATTAAAAAGCCTCGAAGAAACAGAAAGGAAGAGACATTATAAATTGAAAAAGACCCATCTAATTGAGCTATAAATTAAAACTAAACTTACCATTGACGAAAGTGATCTGGGTTCATTTAAATGCAAACAGATTCTTGGTAAAGCCACTCGGAGAGTCAAACGAATACTTCATCAAAGCCCAAGCAAAAAGTTAGCAGTAATAAAAAAAATAATTTATGATGAAGTGCCTCTTGAGTATTCAAGTTTGAACAAAAAGTTCGTAGCAAAGCAGGAACTGTCTTATGCAGTACAATAAAATAAAAAGTGGTATCATTTTACATGCGAGATGATATCAGCCATCAAGCTCCTAGTAAGCGTGGCTGCAAAACTGTTAAAGATGAAGTAACTGGCAATATGCAGAAAAAGCAGAAATGACACATGGTAGTGACGGTAAAGAAAAGCATATACCATCTCCACCACAGAATATCCAAACATTGCCATCAAAAAGAATAAGGGTCATTTCATACCATTTCAACAAAGGCTGGTTGCCACACTATTTTTAAAAATTTTTATATTTTGCTCAGTTGTTCCCGTATGTTTAAAGATTTCAAAACCATTTTTTTTTTCATTTAATGCCCCACCGTTTTATGTTGAAGGCCCACGCTAGCGGTCGGAGTGTGTCAATTTTTGCTATTGCAAGCTGTTGCG
>PNEQ01084832.1:0-78874 GCA_003012365.1 Medauroidea extradentata
TCAAAGTTACCCCGCAGTGTCAAAGTTACCCCGCAGTGTCAAAGTTACCCCGCAGTGTCAAAGTTACCCCGCAGTGTCAAAGTTACCCCGCAGTGTCAAAGTTACCCCGCAGTGTCAAAGTAACCCCGGTTTACGGTATCTACCAGTGCTGCAGATGTGAACGTGAACCACTCAAACAAAATATTGCATATTTCTTTTCACCACAAATCATTGCTTGTAGCAATCACTCACTGACAGTAGACACGAACGGACAGCATTTAACTCGCGGAATGTTCATTCCCTTAGCTTGTAGTCTGTTTTGAACCACTCAACAGTTTTTTTTATACATCGGTGTGCCATGCTGCCAGTGGTTTATCTGAGAGAGGAACAGCAACGGAAATAACACATCACGTGGCACTGAGAGCTCCGGGAGAGAGTGGTTGGTGGTTTCAATTACACCGGCGCCATTACGTAACTAACGTGATTGCTCTGGTGTGCTGTCCAGCGTTGTTGCCAAGAGTACATAGACAGCTCGATAGGTTCCTTCCTTGTCCCCGGCACACTGCGATACAGAGAGAGAGACAGTTATACTATGTTTCGTGTAACTTCAGAAAACATTGAGAGCTCTGAGGGAACTTATTGTTTACACGATCTAATTTCAGTAACAATGCAAGGCAAAATATTTTGTTTATACGTTAGAACGGACATCTTCAGTTAGACATAGGCGATGTTAGCGTTGTCATTTAAACTCTCACTAGAATTAACTGCCTTCAAACTTCTGAGAAAACAACGGGTCTTCATTGGATGATACAAACTAAGCGACGTATTCTACCGTATTAACCACAATGCAAGCAATTTAAAAAAAACCTAGTTTAACTCAAACTTATTAGTACAAAGTTATTTGGAAATTCTTTGCGTACACAAACTTTTCAATGACAAATTATTGTTATTGTACTTAAATATGTCCCATAATTCGGCTTAACGGACACTACTTATATCCTATACATAAGTTTAGGACCACGTTATCATTTATTTTACAAGATGGCGAATCAAAAAAATACTTTATTGTGACTTAATTCATATTTAAAACAGTTGTTGCAATTTTCCACTTCATCCTGTTTACGTATCTCATTTCGGTACAGTTGAAGTTATTTACCAGCTTTTAACAGTTGGCAATACACTAAAACACGTAAAACGATCCTAATTCAGAAAGCAAAGACAAACAAGGATGCAGCGTCCTATCGATTATCAGAAAAAGGGGAAGAGACGGAAAGAGAGAGAAAGAGAGGACATGGACGAGAGGAGAAATACTTCACTCTGTTTTGCACGACTCAGCAACCGGAATTAAAAAACAACTTGTGACAACATCCACACTGGAAAGTTAACATTCTCATAACAATTTTGGAGCACTACAAAATTACATATCTTCACGTCTTTTGTGTGTCAATAGATCAGTATACCTGAGCATCAAGACAAAAAAAAAAAAACTATTAGCGTACTGCACAGCCAGAAAAATTTCGCGAATACATCACATAACAAAATGGACTTATTAATATTGGGCATTTAAATGTTTTCAGTAATTGGAATAGAGCTCGTCAGATTTGTCATAGCTAAGGACTACAGCCATTATTTCGTCGCGGAAAGATTTGTGCACCATTCTGTCACAATGCCTTACGTGCGCATCTGCAGCTTTGCTTCATGGTTATTGGCAGCGCGTCTGTGTTCACATACGTCTCTCATTTGACTGCGCCAATCAGAGTTAGACAATTGTGGCACTACACATACGTGATTCTGTAATTTGCCAGTACATCTTCAAGACGAGTAATAGTTAAAAAATTCAGTTGCTGACCTTGAAGTTGAGCTGCAGATGTGCATACAAGTAGAGCCAAGACCTTTTCGCGTAAATAATTGTGCCGCAGTTTGTTTCAGTACGTCGTGTGCTCACATCTGCAGCACTGTTTTCATGGTCAGCGAGTGGACGTGTCTTGTGGTTCCACTCGCAAATCACAGACGTGTGGTGTAGTGTTAACATTATTCTGACTGACAAATACAAGCCACCAATAACCACGAGGCATAGCTGCTGATGTTTACGTAAGGTATTGCAACAAAACCGTATACATTTTTTCCGCGGCGAACTCGTGGTCCTACACACAAATGTCATCACTAGGAACGTGAACAATTCGTGTTTTCATGAACGCAGGACAGAATTCAAAAGATTATAGGTTCGTGTCACTTTCGCTATTGGTTCTTGATATATCTGACTCTTCCTAGAGGACGCTGAGCAAATAACAAATAACCTATCAAGTGCAGGCCCGATAATGTGGCATAGGCGGTTCGGGATAAAGTGAACACCCAAAAAAGCCCTGCTAAAGTTCTATTTTCAGCCAATTCATATCTTTCCACGCGTAACGACTAACGAGGGAAAATGTCTAACCTCTCTGGACACGTCACTTAATGTTTGTGCGTGTAAGATAAATTGTGCAGTCGGTAGGAATCAATACAGTTTAATAAAACAAGTTTATTAATTATATAAAATACAGTTATATCGATTTCGGTTGATTTTGATTTTGTATTGTTGAATTTAAATAGGAAAACACGCGGAACTATGATATTCATACATGTTTGTTGCAATGGGAGTTTACAATTAGAATATATTGGTATGAGGACATACGCCATTGCTCACGTTTTTGCTGATCAAACTTGTGTTGAATGACAAAATACAAAGAAGAACAAAAATTAACAGACTCAAATTACTTGCAAAAAATAGAAAAAATAGAAAAAACTATTCTTGAGGAATTCTGTCAACTTTTTTATATGTTTTAATATTTGTATATTTTTTGTATGTGTTTTGCGTCTGTTATTTTTTATCTTCTTTGTATTTCATCATTCAACACAAGTTTGATCAGCAAAACATGAGCAATGGCGTATGTCCACAAACCTATATATTCTAACACGGAACTGTATTGCCTAATTTTGCTGCCAACCATACAAGCAGTAAGGCAGCTATAGCTAATGTTGAATTACATGCAGTAACGGCTAGTGATATTTTTCAAATGTTAAATTTGTAGTGCTCACTTTATCCCGAATGACCTATATCACAGTGCCAGAGGGCAGCCAATGAACTGCAGCTGTCTGCTCGAGTGCACATATATTCTTGGAGGCTAGCCTACATGTCAATGAATCCGCAAACTATTCCACACTCTACTCATCATCCGATATAATTTCATAATTTATTTTATTATTTTCAATATACAACTGCAAGTTGAGAAACACTTATAAGGTTTGTCCACGGCCGTAGAAGAACAGGTCTGGACACTCGCCTGGATATTTGACCCCCTTGTTGTTTGGGTGTAGTTCACCAAGTTACCGAGATTATTGTGTTTTATTGGCGCTGCAGTTAGGGCGGTCGGACTCAAACTCCGCCCACTTCCTTCCCACTAAGATAAACAATTTATCAAAACGTATTTTTATCAATTTATGAAATACTTCCTTCGCTCACAAATGTAAGAAAATGCTCCAGAAATTTTTATTTACTTTATAAATTTAACAATGGGAAATGTGGGCGGAGTTTGAGTCCGACCGCCCGGATTACAGCGTCAAAAGTACGACATTATCGGTAACTTGACGAACTACAGCCAAACAACAAGGAGGTCAAGCAAAATACATTGGAACATTGGTAGATAGGCGAGTGTCCAGACCTGTTCTTCTACGGCCGTGGGCTTGTCCAGCAAGTTCGTTTTGTAGAAGAAACTATTTTCAACATATCAAATATTATTTGTCAAGTTCAGAAACACTAGTAAACACAGGTTTGGGAAACTTATGCGACTTAGGAACAAAAAGCAAACTGCAATACATCTTCAAAGTAAGCTATGTTCTAAACTGACAAATTACGTCCACAGCTTCCTGGTGTATGTAGGTGGTTCTATTACGGTGCAATGCAAAATGTGTCTAACAGTGAAACCGTAAATGCCTAGATTTGGTGCACATCTGCAGTTCTGCTTCGTGGTCAGTGATTGGATATTTTAACTCTCTCTCGCTTTGGTATTCTACCGGCAAATCACAGACGTGCGGTGTTGCAGGAACGTTATTGTAATTGTTTCAGTCAAATGAGATACGACTCTTCGCACAGACACGCTGCCAATAACTATGAAGATGTGCACGCAAGGCGCTGAAACAAACTGAGGCGAAATTATTTCCACGAAAAACGGGGTCCCTAATAATGAGTATCATTGTATTTTCCAAAAATAGTATAGCGGCCTGTTAGATTGTAGAATAGTTACGTAGCTGTTTCCAGACGAATCACAAAAATTTAGTAGCAGTGCATGAGAGTTACCATTGGCCAAGACAAATGGGGACACACAAGTAAAGTGATAAGAACATAAGAAATTGAGATATTATATTGGAAGCCTAACAAAATGTCAATACTTTCCCTCCGTAAGTCAGTATCACTCGGGAAAACCCCATTTCACGAGTTCTATAACATTAATGTTAGAATCGACTGCCCTATCTATGTATACTCAAGCCCCGACCATTGCTCCATTAACTGCTACTCATTGGAACAACAGACAATGAGTAGACGGGGCTTTAGTATCTATAGGACAGTGAATTCGAACGTGAGAATAATTGAAATCGTGAAATTGCTCTTTCCCTCAGTAACCCTACATATGTCGTTCGGGATAATGTGAGCGAGTGAAATTTTTTCTTTGAAAAATATCACTAGCCCTTACTGCATGTAATTCAACAGCCCTAGCAGCAAATACAATCATATTTCAGCTGGCTAACTGTTGGCAGAAGCGGCCAACGTTTGCTAGTATGATCGTCTACTTTTGCTGGATTGGTTGTTAATCAGGCCATGTCAGTAAATATGTTCGACTGAAATATTTTTAATGTGGGCAACTTAGTTTACCAAGACTTGACGTATTTCAGTACACGGTCCACAAGCAGACTTAGCAAACTATCCCACAAGCATCTGAGGTTAATAAGAATACTTGTGGTACACTTGTGGTTAAGGCCTCGCTCTTTAGTTTAGCAATGGTTTCGAAAGTATTTTTTTATGAAAATTAATACATATATGAAAAATTCATTCTGGCAATTTTTAACACTTAGGCTATATGTCACCGTTTGTATCTGAATTTTTCTGTTGCAATACACTAAACCGATTTTTAGATTTTAGCTCCTGAAATAGCACATATTTTATTGTCAAAATAAGCCAAAATGAAGTAAAATATTTTTGCTAGCAAACTGCGCGTTATTTTAATAAACGCTCTGGCAAAATTTTGTATCGTATGACTGTACACAGCCTCAATTTTTTTCAAAGCATTTGGTTAAAAAAATATTCAAGTTATTCGGAATTGTTTGAAATAAATGAAAGAACATGGCCTTAATGTGTGGGTGATTTCACTATGCATCATGTATGCTACATGTGGCCACGGGTGCATTCCGAAACTTTACTGCCTGTGGGCTGCTTATCACGATCAGGTTTCAACAAGTGGGCCAGTTGATGTTTGCTATTTGGGATAACTCTAGTTGCCTTGCTGCTCGCGTGGTTGGCAGCAAAATGCGCAATATTGTTCAATGAATTTTCCTATTCAAATACAACCGTACTGAAACTAAAGCAGCCGAAATCGTCGTAAATGTAGCTTATACAAGTATGAACTTGTTTTTTTAATTGAACTGTCTCGATTCCTACTGACTTCACAATTTATCTTACATGCGCAAACATTAAGTGACGTGTCCAGAGAGGTTAGACATTTCCCGTCGTTAACCGTTACGTGCGGAAAAATACAAATTAGCAGAAAATATATCTTTAGCAGGATTTTTTTAGTGCTCTTTTCATGTCGTACTCCCTGTACGGGTGACTAAGGTTAATACCTTAAAGTAAATATAGGGTAGAGGGAGTATCCTCTATACAGCTGCGTACGAAATTGTGTGTTCAACATGTGTCACGTGCCTTTAGTGAATTATGCGCGGGAAATGTTTAATTTATTGGTAATATTTTAGAAGAGGAACATAACCACGGTGTAAATGAAAGACTGCACTGACGTCTACAACGTAATTTATATTCGTTGTACATTTTTGCATGAATGCGATGTCGTATTTTTTTATGTCACTTTTGTTTTCATACAAAATTGTTACGATACCATTTTACAGTCGTATTTTTAAGCATTTTTATTTGAATTTTTTCATCCTTACGGTATGCGAAACACTAAATATAAATTATTAAATCGCCGTCATGTAAGTTTTGTGCATAATATATGAAAAAATAATGTGCATTTTAGCTACATTCGCAAGTCAATACACAAAGAGAAATTATTTTTCTCGCGGATATTGTGGAAACACTCGACTTCAACTGTGATATCTCAGTTTCCTGACTGTGCAATGTAAATGGAAAATGCTTAGATTTCACTCAAGTTCTCCTTAGTTTCAAATTTACCTCAAGATTTTCCTCACTTGACTCTGCAATCGACCCTTGCTTCTAGTAAGGGTAATTCTACTACAGGTTAAACAGACAAGTGTTAAAAGTTTGGCACAGGGAACATTTTTGCCGCTTGAGCACTGGTATCGCTAATGCACCAAACTGACCAATCACAGAGCTTCTCTGAATTTTAAGTTACATTAAGTTAACAATTTAAAACGCGAAATCGGTTTCTTTTAACTTTAAAATTAAATTAAATGACTTCTATCATTTTCAAATTTATTTAAATTTAATTTTACTACAGTTTCATATTTATCAGGAACATTAGCGATTGAAGCGAAACTAGCGGCTGAAAATTTCCCTGTGCCAAGCTCTCCCATAAGAAAACGTATCTTTTTCTAACCTGTAGTAGGATTTACCTTACTTCTAGGCTGTCTCCTCAGCCAGGAAATGGTCCGCAATCCTCACAGTGCCAGGCAGAACGGTAATCCTGGTGCAGTCTGGCAACACTGGACTTCACCTCAAGCTGTAAAGCGTCTGCTGGTTGCCATGGCGACTAATGACCCTTCAGCACGCGTCAACTCCCCACACCCAACCTAAGCCACTCCCCTCCGTGGAGCAGAGACGAAGTGGTTCATTGGCCCAGGGGGGGGGGGGTTGGTTGCGGAAGTGGGTTAAAGTGAAGGAGGGGACCACGAAACTGATCTTTAGCGGGTTTCTAATTTCGCCAGTTCTCTCCTACGAAACACTCAGGGCTGTTAACTCAACTCCAACCGCTATACGAGGCAAGAAGTAAGTGGAAGAGGTTTTTTTTTTTTTTTCGTGTCCGTCTTTCTAATATAAAATACTGTCACAAGTTTAGCAAAAATTTACATGTGGCCAATTCTCTGAGCTATTTGGGATAGAGTTCCTATAATTAGAAATAAAAGAGTTGAATTAAGTTATTTATTTACTAGCTCACAAAGCTTACAAAAATACACGAAACAGCAATCAAGTATATCTTTCACAACACCCTTAATTATGCACACAATTACTACTGTGCCACAGAAACGTTAGTCAACTTAGACAATTAAAGCACAAAAACAGTTACCAATAATTAAAGACTACAAATCACAATAAAAGTTCAGTCATCCAATCAACAATCTTTCAAATAGCACCCCGAGTGCACCACTGTCTTTACTCCTGAGGTCTTCGGTTCGACTCCCGTCGCGTACCTCCTTGTTGTCCGTCGACCCACAGCGGCGGTCCTCTTGTTCCGCCCAATACTGCTCCGAAGGTATGGGCCTGTAACCTCCCAGTAGACTCTGACGTCACCAAGGTGTCTTCACTAGTCTCTCTTCACAAGCATATCGCCTTCCTCTAGCACGACCAATAGCGAACTCTCCCCAAATCTGCTGATTCGGGGCTTATATACTCGGGCCAAACTCCGGGTATTCACCGAATTACAGGGGTCTAAAAATAGCCATTACGTCATGCTTGGGACATGACTCGAGCCTCGTAGGGTTAAGGCACAGTTGACACAGGCCTCTATGATGTATTTCGGCATGACTCCCACCACGTAGCCGTCCAGCTTGTGAATCATGGGCTAGTCCATAAGGTGTTTCGACACAGCTTTCAACCGCCTGGACCTCAAAATCACAGCATGCAACAATACTTCGACACACTAATACTACAAATTACAAATTGTTACAAGCGTTAACAAATGTTATGTGTGTGTACACACATACACACACATATGTATATATATGTGTATATACACACACACAGTCAACTCCCGATTATCCGCGCTAATGGAGGGGTTCGATGCCTCGGATAATCCAAAATCGCGGATAATCCACTTTTACACTTTCTTAGATCTGAGTAGAAAGAAAAAAAGGTCAAATTCATGCCCGCAATAAAAGGCAGAAACACTCTCGATTATTCGCATTAATTATTAGGGGGTATGCGCTTATAATATAAAAACACGATTAATAAAAATTCACAGATATCTTATTTGACGAAAATCTCGTTAACTCATTAATGCACGATTAATTTAATTAAGCCACTCATGCGCGGCGATAATTGTTTCGCCTACTGGAAAAGACTTAAAACTTCTTCAAGCGTTTAAAAATACGGTTGCGGGCATAACACGTTGGTGAACATCATGCGAGTAAACACAGCGTGAATTTATAAATAAAAAATGATTTTAAAAAAATTCCAACTTATTTTCACGCCAAGAAGCAAACGCAAAATAAGCACACGACGCGAGTCCTGGGCAAAACTGGAGAGGCAAATGTTAGCGGCACGTTATTCGATGACATTTTACATTCAAGATGTGGCAACGTAGCACTGTAGTTAGCCCTCTCTTACGTTCCACAGATATCTTACTGATTTCAGTAGTACTGTTCTGACCTGCGTATTACAGGTGCAGGTTAAAATCCTGAGCAGCTTAAATATGTTCCTATGTTTACTCGACGTAAAAAAAAAACCTAAAATAATACCTCGACGTGGAGCGCAAGAGGGAATTAACTACACTGCTATGTTGCCACATTGTGTTGTAAAATGCCGCTGTACAACATTTTTCATTTTTCCACTTACGATTTTGTCTCCAATTTATCCCAGAATTCGTGTAGTGTGTTTGTTTCTGGTCTTCCAGTACGTGTACTGCAATATTATATATATTTTTTTGTAGAAATCTTTTCGCGAAAATTTGGGGTCCCTAGTCAAAACACGTTAATAAATGGTTACTGCAATACCACACGCCCGTGTTTTGCAGTGAAATGTTAAGATGTGTATGGGCACTGAAACAAATTGGTTCAGAAATGTTTACACCAAAAATAGGGGATCGTAACTGAGTTCATGAAAGTAATAGCTATCGTTGAGTAGTTCGTCTATCCTACATGCCGTCAATTCAGGGACTGCCATTTGCAGTTGAAGAGCTCAGAGGACTAATAAAGCAACTATTCTTAACATAGTTGCCACGTTGAAGGCCGTCTACTTCAACTGCATACGGCTATGGTATACATTGTGATGTTCCATAAATGCTTTTCCTACACAAACATAATTCAGGCAAGTCGTGCACTTAGCAGTAACAAACAGACAAAACAAAACGGACGACAAAAAGCTGGATGAGACAGCAGAAACACAAACACCTTGAGGAAAGAGAACGAAGGCAAGGTGTCTGTGTTTTTTTTTTTTTTTTGTAGTTTTAATCGTTCATTTTGTTTTGTCTGTTTCTTGCTGTAATTAAATTTATTTTTTTGTCTGTTGTTTCGAAAATAATTTGAGCTACATGTTTATTTTTCCTAGATTAATTATTAGTGCTTGGGGGCTCGTTTGTGTTCAGTTTTCTTGTAACTCACTGGCTGAATTCCTTGCAGAATTGTATATGTTTACTAATGTTTGCCAGTTGCAAACAAAGCCTTTTGTTTGGTTACTTATCTGCTTGTTTCTTGTACTCTATGGTTTTCTGTGACACAACATTTGCTGCAATGGCATATGTTCAAAACACTTCTTTAGTTTGTAACTTGACCTCATTGTAAGAATCGTTCAAAAGTAACACTGTAAACAATAATTTTTATTTATTTTGTACAATACGCCAACTGAAACAGCACAAATTTATTTGCAACAATAATAGCCAAATTCCTACATGTTATTACGAGGTACACGAAAAAAATTCGCGTCATTTCAGGTTTTTCTAGGGAGGGGGGGGGGGGCAAGATTTTGTTTTCCGGCGACAGTGACCATGTTGCATATTTTTTATTAATTAAGCATGTATACATTAGATACTTTAAAAACTTCAGTTATATGTACTTAAATTAACATTATTTAAATTTAAAAATACAAAAAATATATTTATACACATAAAATTCTAAATCCAGGGGGGGGGGTCATTCGTCCCCCCCCCCTTGTGACTACAAATTACGCCCCTGGCTTTAATTCAAACAAGTATAACTTCGTGTAGCTTTCGCAATTGGGCTTTGACTTATTTGAAACCTCGTAAAAGGCGATATACCAATAATAAAGAAGCAACTATATGCACGTCCGTTTATGTGGTAACACTGTATCATCGAGCAGCCAATTAACAGCTGTTGTCTGTATATATTCTTGGAGGCTAGCTTACAGGTCCTTCTCTACGTATTACTAAGTTAATAACCATCGTAACATTTCCTCGGCTCTTGTGTTTATGTCAACAATTTTCTTATAACAATAACTCCGTATGTGGTAAGCTAACGTCCATTGTAGGCTAAGCTTCAGAAACTACAAAGCCGATGTCAGACGGTGTTTTACTAAAAGATATAAAACAGGAGAGTGAAGGGATGAATTACTGCTCTCCTAGCACACAGACCCGTGACTTAACAGAGGCGAACAGCAATCAAGCCTGCTGTATTTCACGGACGGATCGTAAAAAATTGTACACGCATTATGTCGTGCGTGCATGTGACGAACCGAGTCTTTTATACAGCGTGTCCGGAAACAAGACGCATATTTAGCACACCACGAGAATCCCGGGATAGTCTATAACTGTAGGATTCTTGAAGCATATTTGCAAAAATTAAACAATAGCAATCCTAGACAATAGTTGTAGCCAACGTTTCAAACAAAATAGTTTCCAGTGTTACAAACTATTGAGGCACAATCTCTGACGCCGGAACCTCGTGCATTTAACTGCGGCGCAAGAGATCACTCGTAACGAATGAGTAATTTTGGATAAATATTTACTCATAAAGTTGGCAAATACCATTATCTAGGTTTGTCATTGAGTATATTATCCACATTGGCTTCGAAAAAATAATGTAAAATACAATTTTTGTTTACAGCGTTTATTTCTCTACTACGCACTCTGATGTGGCAAAATATTGTACGACGAAATTATTGGTGTACAATGTGGCAACATAGCACGAAGTAAGTCTTCTCTTTCGCTCCACGTCTAGGTATTATTTCATATGAGTTACGTCATGTAAGCATAGAATCATGTTTGGACTGCTCGGGATTTTAGTCTGCACTAAGGTTAATTCTACTACAGATTAGAAAGAAAATACGTTTTATTATGGGAGAGCTTGGCACAGGGAAAATTTCTGCCACTAGTTTCGCTTCAATCGTTAAGAGACCAGATGAATACGAAACCGCAGTAAAATTAAATATGAATAAACATTGAAATTATGTTAGTAATTTAATTTTAAAGTGAAAAGAAACCGATTTGGCGTTTCAAATTATCAACTTAATGTAACTTAAAATTCAGGAAAGCTCTGTGATTGGTCAGTTTGGTGCATTAGTGATACCAGCGCTCAAGTGGCAGAAATTTTCCCTGTGCCAAACTTATAACATTGATCTTTCTAACCTGTAGTAGAATTAACCTTACCTGCACACATAATATGCAGGTAAGAACAGTAGTAGTAAGATATCTGTGGAGCATAAGAGAGGACTATCTACAGTGCTATGTTGCCACGTTGTACATACAAAAAGTCTCCATACAACATTTTGCCATAAACATTTTTGTCTTCGATTTAGCCCAATATGCGTATGGTGTCTTTATTACGCAGTTGTTTCCGTACATCCTGTATAATGAAGCGAGGCTCTGGCGACATTTAAGCTTAAGGCCATGATCTTTCATTTATTTCAAACAATTGCAAATAACTCGAATGTTTTTAACCAAATGCTTTGAAAACCTTCGAGACTGTATAAAGTCTTACGATAAACAATTTTGCCAGGGCGTTTTTTTTTAAAACTATGTACCGTTTGCTAGCAAAAAATTGTTTTGCTTCATTTTCGCTTATTTTGACAACAAAATACGTGATATATCAGGGGCAATAATCTAAAAATTCGTTTGGTGTATTGCAACATAAAAATTCATATTGCTACAAACGATGATATACAAGTGTTAAAACTGCCAGAATGAATTTTTGATATATGCATTAATTTGCGTTAAAAATTTTTTTTTCGTAACCACAGCAAATATGAAGAGCAAATCTTGTTAATTTGCACAAAACTTTTCTGTACTTTTCTACAACATTTTTATAAATACTAGTTATCAAGATGGTTTGCGTATCATTACCGAATACCAGGGAGAAATTCCTCACAAATTGTAACAGAAAATTTTAGACGAGACGTAAAGCCTACTTATCCTTCGTCTAAAAGTCATAGAGTATGGGACTAACTGGCTAACTCACATTTCAACAGATTTTCTACATCTCCATCAGTTATCTTGGTAACTATTGTTCTTTGGAAAATCATCAAAAGCTTGAGCTCCACAGCATCGTTGTCCAGTTTGGCAGTGTTGCTCATATCAGCCAAAGAGACAACTGCGCTCTTCTCACACTGCTTAGTTGTGGTAAAGTTCATTCCTACCAAACAGGTCAGTGGAGTCGTTTATTTTCCCTATCTCTAGCTATGACGCAAGTGGTAAATGTATCCCGAGAGACAAGAATGATGGTGGGGCTGCTGAGAGATTCTCATCTTCCTGACACGCAAGTGTTTCCTGGTGCCTTAAGGCCATGATCTTTCATTTATTTCAAACAATCGCAAAGAACTCAAATATTTTGTAACCAAATGATTTGAAAAAAATTTGAGACTGTGTACAGTCATACGATACGTAATTTCGCCCGAGCGTAATTTTTTAAAATAGTGTACAGTTTGTTAGCAAAAAAATTATTTGCTTCATTTTGGCTTATTTTGACAACAAAATATGTGATATTTCAGGGTCAAAAATCTAAAAATCCAGATGGTGTATTGCAACAGAAAAATTCAGATACGAACGATGATACGTAAGTGTTAAAACTGTAAGACTTATTGTTTGATATATGCATAAATTTGCGTAAAAAGAACTTTCAAAACCACTGTAAAGAGCAAGGCCGTTCAAGTGCGATATAATGATAATTATATATTTATATAAAATAGTGTTAGTTTCGTAGACGATACTTAAAAGTACAGTTACCTCTTACGAAACAATTTTAGCTCTCATAGTTTTCTCATAACAATGCGTCAAAATCAAAATTTGCATGTTACGCTACCATGCAAACAGTGAAAACCAATTGATTTGCGTAAGTGAAGCAATTCACAGTGAAATGACATGTCATGGGTTAGGTAAAAAAATATTAAAAACATCCCTTGAACAAATTTTATATTTTAAAAATATTATTGGATTTGCAATTTTTTCCCATATTCCTACGATTTTTTTTTTAAATTCAGAACATTACGTTGTAGGAATTTAAATGTTTTATTGCATAGCTCACGAGATGTAGATTCATAGTGAATTATTTCCTTTAAGTAGGTCAGTTGGTTTTCACTATTTGCATGACAGCATTACAAGTAAATTTTGACTCTGATGCACGGTTATGAGAAAACTACGAGAGCTGAAATTGTTTTCTTAGAGGAAAATGTACTCGCAAGTAAAGATTACAAAACGAACACAATTTCATAAAAATATAAAATTATTATTTTATCGCAGTTGAAAAACCTTAAGGGGTATTGATCCCTACCAACTTGGATTTATCTGTTTTTTCTCGATAACTTATGTCCCAGTCGATGTAACAAAATTTTTGTCACGACAGGGCATATATACAAACTTAATCGATTTTCTGTAATTGCTGGAACCATAATATATTCATTATTTTGCAACGGGAAACAGTTGAAAAGGAAAAATTACTTTATTTACGGGAGCGACTACAGAGGCCACAACATTAACAGAAACAATGCCACATGGATTCCAAAAAGTGAATGAAACAATAAACTATGCCTTGTCAGCATGAAAAAAGTAAAACAAAGTGTCTATTCCCTGATTTATAAGAAAAACAGTAAAACCGATGTGACAGGGATCAATCTCTCTTAACTCACTTTGGACTGTTGACTGGGGTGGTGTTCTAACCTCTTACACCCAGCAAGACAGGCAAGCCACGTTTTCGGAAATTCACCCAGTAGATCCATCAGTGGTAGAAACACCGATGTACGCCGGTCGTATCCATTTCCAAACATCTGGTTGACTTTTTTTTTTTTTTTACGAATGAAATGGGATGAATCTTCCCGTGTTATTTAACATTATACCGCCATAGAAATCAAAACTGAACACGTTGATATAGTATATAATAGTAAATAAAATATACAATAGGAATTCACAAGTTAAATACATAATTTATTTTTACAGCAAATACTTATTTCGAATACAAATTACTTTCCATGCAAAAAATATGGACGTTGGCTATGTTTGACTTCACATTTCCACAATTGCTTAAGTTATGTATAAACTTTTTTTTTCGAGACTGTTAAAAATATATATAGGTAGCGCTAGAAAAAATTCGCGAGTTCAACGACCAACATGATAGAATTCAATGTATTATGCGTACTCAAGCCCCGTCTATTCGTTCATTGTCTGCTGTCTGAATGAGTAGCAGGTAATGGAAAAATGAAGGGGCTTCGGTATACACAGGATAATGGATTCTAGCATGTTGGCCGTTGAACTCGCGATATATTCCTAGCCCTATATATACGTATATTCATTGGTTTAAAAAATGTATATAGGATGTAAGGAAATTAATAGCCCAAACCCTGGGAGGTGATTCCTCATGAAAAATGAAGTCGACATTATATAGGACACTTTATAAAAAAAGTGAATATTAAGGGCGTAATAAGCCCTTGAAAATCGAGTTTGAAAATCGTATTTTGTCAGAAAATCAAAAACGGTTAGGAGTTAAATTGCGATACTTTGAGTGGTGTTACGTATTATTGATATCTTAAACGTGTAAAAGTTTCAGCCTTCTAATCGTCCCCTTTTATGAAAATTATAGGGGTTGCCTCCCTTATACCGCATAAAATTACGTTGGCGTTACAGTTTGTGAACATTACATGTTGTCTTATTGGGCTGTACACCGTAAGGAACAAAAAAGTTCTTCTTGTCGCAAATGCCTAGAATGCACCGTTTACCAGAAAATGAACACAATTGATCTGTACCTGGTATGTAGGCAAAATGTGCTACATCCACTAAGAAACCCGTGATGCAGTTGTTGAAGCATGTCGCAAAATGCAGTTACATAAACGTAAAAACAAAAACATGCCCATGCGTGACTCAGTTAATTTGGCAACAAATGTAATTTAGCAAAATGCACCAAATTTAATTATTTTTGAGACAGGCATGCGCGAACTTCATAAACAACAGAACATACTTTAGTACATTCTAATGTCATGTACGTATTTCGCTAAGAAATAAATATTATCGTATGTGTGATGCACACTAGGGGCAGAGATAACACCAAGCTGGTTAGTGGCATTCTGATTTTGGGCCTGTAGGCTGCCATTATCTCTGCATTGTGACAATGGAATGAGATCCTAAGAGGGAGCGTTGCTGGAATAAAAGGGTGGGGAAACGGGAGTTCTCTGAGAAATCCTGCCGACCAGTGACATCGTCCCACACGATTCCCTCTTGCAAAAAACTGGGGTTGTAACCCACCAGGGATCGAACCCAGTGAAAATCGAACCTGGATCGACGTGATGGGAGGATATGGTCCTGACCACTGGACCATAGTGGCCCCCATAAATGCCGATGAATGACAAAAACGAAATGCTATGAAATGACAACTCTGCGGCCAGGACGTTTTGTCCGCTGTACACTTTAAAAAATGACAGGGGTTGTCTTAAATAATCACACAGATGCTTCGTAAGGTGCACGGTATTCAATGGTATGGCCTTATGAACAAGGCCTACAAATTTGTCTGTCCTAAATTTCACAATACTATGATATGTATAAATGTTGGTGCACAACGCCTAGAAATGAAGGATGTGCGAAGTTGCGTTCACAGTAGGAGCGATATATCAATAGCGTTACAGTACATCAGAAAAGTCCATAACTAATTGCCTAAATCACAGGATGTGTTTTATATGACCTCCTCCACATACACAGCACAGTCTCAACTTACGCAGTAGAGACCCAGGCACACGTTCAAAGATATCTGGGAAATCTCGCACATTGCCTGCTACAGTTGCGAGTCCTGCTACCAAGTCCTCCTCCTCGTCCACAATTGGGGCCTGATACACAGCACTTTTCATGTACCCCACAAAAAGAAGTCTAGAGGATTTAGATCACGGCATCGGGGTGGCCATGCAACAGATTCACCGCGGTCAATACATCTGTATCGAAATGTTGTAATTAAGAAATTTCGCTTAATACGAGAGAATTGAGGCGGCGCACCATTCGACTACAACCACAAGGAGTGCATTGTCTAGCAGTTTAAGTAGCGTATTCTCGAGACATATCCGGTACATGACACCATTAAAGGTTACACCCCCAGTTTTTCGCGAGAGGGAATCGTGTGGGACGATGTCGCTGGTCGGCAGGTATTCTCAGAGAACTCACGTTTCCCCACCCTTTTATTCCGGCAACGCTCCCTGGTACGGTCTCATTCCATTGTCACAATGCAGAGATGATGACAGCCTACAGGCCCAAAATCAGATTGCCACCAACCAGTTTGGAGTTATCCCCGCCCCTAGGGTATATCCCCGATACGATATTATTTATTTCTTAGCGAAATAGACTTTCGCGGATGCCTGTCTTAAAAATAATCACAGTCGGTACATTTTGATAAACAACAGTTGTTGCCAAATTAACAGAGTCACGCATGGGTATGTTTTTGTTTTTACGCTTATGTAACTGCATTTGGCGACGTGCTTCAATAAATGCATCACGGGTTGTATTTTCCTGAGAGCATGGTACAAACCCATTTTTTTTTTATCGGATGTAGCACATTTTGCCTACATACCAGGCACAAGAAAACTGTGTTCATTTTCTGGTAAACGGTGCATTCTAGGCATTTGCGACAAGAAGAACTTTTTTGTTCCTTACGGTGTACAGCCCAATAAGACAACATGTAATGTTCACAAACTGTAACGCCAACGTAATTTTATGCGATATAAGGGAGGCAACCCCTATAATTTTCATAAAAGGGGACGATTAGAAGGCTGAAACTTTTACACGTTTAAGATATCAATAATACGTAACACCACTCAAAGTATCGTAATTTAACTCCTAACCGTTTTTTAATTTTTGACAAAAAACGATTTTCAAACTCGATTTTCAAGGGCTTATTCCGCCCTTAATATTCACTTTTTTTTTAAAGTGTCCTATATAATGTCGACTTCATTTTTCATGAGGAATCACCTCCCGGAGTTTGGGCTATTAATTTCCTTACATCCTGTATATTCACCGGTGGATGTTCCGGTGCACACCAACAAGACTCCCCGGATTTTGAACCGGAGGATGCATCGATTCAAACGGTTGATATCAAAACAGTGATTTACGAACGTCCGATGTACACCGGTGGATGTACCGGTGAATTTCCACATTCGCGAAATGATAATATCAATCAGGCGTGAGCGTTCAACTGCTTCCGTCAGCGTGTGAAAAAAAAAATACAATGCCTAGAGCAACTAGTATGTAAGAAAAGTACATTCGCACCGTTTTTTTGGTGCCATAATTAGACATCTGCAGCTCTGTTTTACGGTCAGTGATTGGCTGTTCCTAACTCTCGCTTGTCATTGGCTTCTACAGGCAAATCACACACGTGTAGTTTCACAACTGTCCTATTTTGATTGTCACAGTCAGATGAAACATAACTCTGTACAAACACACATAACCAAAAACCATGACGTACAACCGCAGATGTGCTAGTAAGACAATGAAACGAAGTTGCCCAAAAATATTTTCGCAAAAACTCATACATTTTTAAGTCTTGTTCATCCTCGATGGAATATCCCGGTCACTTTTACTAAAAAGAGAGAGAGAAAGTGTGAGAGAGAAAGTGTGTGTGTGAGAGAGAGGAAGGGAGAGAGTGATGTATCGCTGTAAAAGTTGATTGTTGGTAGATTCCTATAGTCTGTTCACTTTAAACTGAGGACTTACCAACACTTAAAATGACATAATTTTTCGGAGTCCCTAAATTGCCAAAAAAATGACTTTTCCAAACTGCCGTATCTGGTAAAATAACAACCGGATTTTAAAAACTCAAAAGTAGAAACGAACATTAGAATTAGAACTATGCTGCCCACAAATAAAATAATGTGGTCACTGCTTAAAGTCTCATAGGAAAAATAATAATAGTAAAGTCCTGTCCGCCAGTTGAGAGGCTTGCACGGAGAGGCGATAATACATTACATACGCCGGTCAATGGCACCTTTAACAATCCATAGATTTTCAGCCTCACCCACACACAAACGCAGCGTATCTAGGGAGGGCCCTTAGAGGCGAATCTAGACGTCTGTGAGGTCATTACCAGATAGGGTGTTCAGCACGACACTGTAGCTTCGGAGGGGTCAGTATGGTATTCTGCCTCGCGCGCGCGTGTGTGTGCGTGCGTGTATGTATAGGAACCTCTGTATTTCGCGAAAAGAATTTTGCTTCACTTTGTTTCGGTGTCTTATGTCCAAATCTGCAGTTCCTTTTCGAGGTCAGTGATTGGATATTTTAACTCTTCAAGAGCCTTGGGATTCTACCGGCAAACCACTGACAGCTGTTGTGTTGCAGGAACGTTATTGTAATTGGCTCAGTGAAATGATACACGGCTCTTCACACAGACACGCTGCCAATAACCATGAAGCAGGATTGCAGGTGTGCACGTAAGGCACTGAAACAAACTGGGGCCAAATTCTTTTCGCGGAAAACAGGGGTCCCTATGTATGTGGATAGTTTCCAGTGGAGCGAGCCCTGATTGGTACCGGCAGATGCCACGGCTCGAGACGTTACCATGGATACAGCCTCGCCGACGCTGCCGGAGTGATCAGGGGGTTGAGGGAGTCCACAGAGTTGCTGGGAGCAGGGGTGTGGGAGTGATGTGGTGGTTGGGGTGAGTCGTGATGCGGTTATTTGGTTTCTCTACCACCCACTACCCCTAGCAGCTACCACAACCCACCATCCCTTCGCACCGGGGAAACCCAATAACAGCCCCCCGACGTACACCGCCATAGCGGCGAGGAAGTCGAACAGCAAGCGACAAAGCGTTCTGGAAGTGCCGGGTCTGGTGATAGGGTTGGTACACGAGGCGAAGAGAAGGGAGGGGGAGTCGACGAGAAGTTCCTGCTCGAGAATTACTGCGAGCAAGCTCCCGGCACGCTCTAACAAGCTGCCAGCCATCTCGCCGCAAGATCTCGGGACAGAACCCAAGTACACTGCAAATAAAAGCAAACGTTCCGGTAACTGGAGACACAGAATATTTAGGAACGAAGTGGAATAGCAGGTAGGACGGCAAACTCAGTCTCGCACGCCAGCAAATAGGATTCGCTGGCCAGCAACTGGGCGGAAACACCTTCCGCCAATCAGCGTAAGGCCGCTGCCAATTGGAAACCTGCCGTAACCTGCAGGAGCCAAACAGACACGGGGCTGGTAAGCGGCGAAGTTCGCCCGTATCAAATGAGTCACAATGTAATTTCATGTCTGTATTATTATTATTTAGTCTGTTTCAGGGACTGTAAAAATCCACGTGCCATTTAAACTGTGAGCTATCCCTCAAGCCGCTGATTGTTGGTGTAAAAAATTTGGCACTAACTTATTTCAATGCCGTATGTGTACTTCTGCAACTCTATTTCATTGCCATTGGTAGGGACTTGAAAAATTTACGTATTCTTTTCGGAACCTACTAGTATTCAAACAAAGGTAATCACGTGTCACTCTCGCAATGGACGACTTGAAAAGAGGCTGAGCTTCAGTCAGGTGTGGGATACAATTCCTATCTCCATGGATACCGCAGCCGAACATAACCTTCATTTAGCTGTTTGGCTTCACATGTCCCGGATGAGACGTACGTCAAGAAAATTGATTATTTGTTTGGAATTTTCCGTTTTCTTTTTAACATTAATTTTATGTATTTGCGTATCTTAGCCATGAAAATGAAACTAATATTTTTACCCTTACGTGTAAATCTATGAATGCGCAACATTGTTGCTTTCCGCAATTACCAACTAACGAATCAGCATGTTTGTAAACAAGCTTTGTTTCCCACAGTATTTCCCCTGCGGTTTGACGTCAGGGGGCGTGTACTTCAAGTCGTCCATTGGCCGTTGACATATTTTACACCTCCTGTAGGGTACTGAGCCTATAATAAAGATGCAAACAAGAATAGGCATTCGGGCGATATCAATATAT
The DNA here is from genome assembly GCA_003012365.1 of Medauroidea extradentata. NCBI lineage: Eukaryota > Metazoa > Arthropoda > Insecta > Phasmatodea > Phasmatidae > Medauroidea > Medauroidea extradentata. Next base: position 20,493 of record PNEQ01084832.1, read on the forward strand.
TGGGGAGCAGCCAATGAGTGGCTTCTGTCTGATTCAGGAAAGATCAATAGAACACGTTCTTATTGAAGTAACAGTCCATGTATATATAGGCCTGTTGGTTCTGGTTTAACGTTTTCAAATCAAATGAATTTTGATTACATGACTTGTCCAATATCTTTATGCAAAAATGTACACAAGAAGACCTCATCGACAGAATATATACTTGGAGGTTAGGCTACAGGTCCTGGTTACGAATTTTTGTGGAAAGGCGTCACTTATTCGACTGTTGTAATCATAATAACTAGGGACCCGGGTTTTTCGTGAGAAAGATTTTGCCACAGTTTTTCAGCGCCTTGCGAGCTCATATGCAATTCAGCTTACGTTTTTGGCAGCATGTCTATGCGAGAAGCCGTATCTCATTTGACTGAGCCAGTTACAATAACGTTCCTGCAACCCCACACGTATGTGATTTGCGGTAAAGTGGTTCGTGGTCACATGAGCTCTTTGAAGCTCTATTATTTTGTTCCTTTCGTTTAATTTTCAGTTTCCTTCCAATATTACACAGACAAAGCAATCTAAGTAACAATCAAGATGTATAGATCTTACTGTTCTCAGAAGTTAACATCTCAGGTCACAATTAATAGAACTTTTTAAACGTTATTATAGACAAGGCTGTCCGAAACAGTGTTAACTTTATCGTGAACCATCTATGGGACTCTAAGACGCTGAGACTTAAAAAACAACCAATCACCGACCATGAAGCAGAGTTGAAGGTGAACATAAGAAGAGATGATGGTATATCGCGAAAATGTTTTGTACACAGTAAAAAAAAAAAAAAAAAAAATTTGTACATTTACAAGGAAAATCTTTTAAACTAATATCAGAACGTAATAAGTCAGGTAACAAAAGTAAGATGTCAGAAACCTTTTAAAAATAAACCTAGGAGCCTTTAGAAATTTTACAATTAATTTCGTAATTGTACAAAAAAAATTCTGGAAACTAGTTTCCAAAAATATTTTTTTTTGTAACACTACAAAAAAGTCTTGTAAACTTAACCAGATATTAGCTGTAAATATACACAATTTGTTTGTATATTTACAGAAATGTTTGTAAATATACAAAGAAGTTTGTAAAAATACAAGTTTTTTTTGTAAATTTTACAAAAAGACTTTGTAGTGTTAGCAAAAACCTTTTTAGAAACTTGTTTCCAAAAAAACCATTTTGTAAAAGTACAAAAAATTTTACTGTGTACCGATATATACTTGAAAACGCTGTAGTTTCTTGCAACATAAATAGAGGTACGTAAATTTCGCAGACACATTCCAGGTCAGATTGAACGCCAATTATGTATACTTCATTGTCATGTCTGTGACTTGCTGGCGGCTGTTACGAAACGCGTTTGACTACTGCAAGCCAGTAGTAAATAAGGAAATAATGCGAAGTGCTATCGCTTGCTACCAGCTTGTACGGTTATAAGCCAATAGATAACCGATTGTGGCCAGTGGGTGTATAGGACTGACAAGTCTAGGCTGCTGCCAGATGAATCCGCGAAATTGACGTACCTCTAAACATAAATGATTCGGTGATAAACTTCCGACACAATGTAGCTATCTGCAGATCAGTAACAGGCATAACATATAACAATAGCAGACTTCTTATTGGCTCAGTAAAATAGGGCAATAGCTCCACTTGCGAGCGAAAGCCAGTAATCTTCTGGTAAACTGAACGTGTGTTTAAATCCTGCAAAGAAAGTTTTCCCGCGATAAACTATCGTCTCTACAAGGTACTGAAACCAAATGGTGCGTATAATCTTGTCATCACGAACGCATGACTAATTATTACTGAAACTACGGTAGTTTCGTATACTAGCATAGCCATCTTTAATATAAGGCCACGGCCTTAGATCTGGCACCTGGCCAGAAAGGGTCATTTTAACTCTTTTTTGGCCTCGCCAAAGGCTGTGGCTTCCCCTGATTCGCCGGTATGTAGGGCATAATAACGAATCACATACAGCCACTGCCTTTGCCGAGACCAAAGTAGTGTTAAAATGACCCTTCCTGGCAGGGTTGCCAGATCTAAGGCCGGGGCCTTCTACTAATTACGGCTATGACACTGGTGATGCCATGTAATTACAAAGAATAAAGTCGAACTTGGTGAGGTCAGGGGAACGTGGCGGCCACGAAACTGGTCCAAAACGTCCACTTCAAAAATGTTAAAATATGCCACCAAAAATCTCATGCTTAATAATTGTGAAATGGACTGATCTGGATATGTCATAGTGCCACGTATGACGAGTTGCCTACGAACAGATTCTGACGCCCTATAACTACTAACAAAAAGTTTCCGACATAATGTTTATCAGCTATTGTTGTTTTATTTGGCAATATTATACGAGTCACACAGTGTTGTTACGCACGGAATCACGGTTATCCTATACAGGGCTTAGACCGGTAACAGTGCCATTTCATTATGGGTAGAACCACGAATTTATGGCAAAATATTTTTTGCACTATTGGCTTCAATGCCTTATCCACGGCCGTAGAACAGGTCTAGACACTCGCCTGGAATTTTGACCCTCTTGTTGTTTGGTTGTAGTTCACCAAGTTACCGAGAATATTGTGTTTTATTGGCGCTTCAGTTAGGGCGGTCGGACTAAACTCCGCCCACTTCCTTTCCACTAAGATAAACAATTTATCAAAACGTATTTTTTATTAATTTATGAAATACTTTCTTCGCTCACAAATTTAAGAAAAGGCTCCAGCAATCTTTATTTACATTGTAAATTTAACATTGGGAAAAAGTGGACGGAGTTTGCGTCCGACCGCTCGGAAAACAGCGCCAAAAAGGACGACATTCTCGGTAATTTGACGAACTACAGCCAAACAACAAGAGGATCAAGCAAAATACATTGTTAGATAGGCGAGTGTCCAGACCTGTTCTTCTACGGCCGTGGCCTTATCTGCACATCTGCATCTCTGCTTTATGAGGTTAACGATTGGACGTTTACACTTGTTTTTAGGTTTTGCACTGGAAAATCGCAGTTGAATGGCGTCGCTGTGACTTGTTTCTGCTGGGTCTTTAACCCTCCAGGAGATCTGGAAGTTGACGTTCCATTTATAACATACTGCGAGGCGGACGCACAGTTAACAATTTAAAGGCGTACAGTGAAACAATCGGTGTTCACGCTTATTGAACAAAACACTTTAATACATCAGATTAAGACGTGCTTTTTCATATTAGCTTACAATACAGTCAAAAAGTTATGTGTTGTTATTTATTTGCAGCATTTAAAGATAGACGTGCATACTGACAGCGCCCCACTTAATTATGCGAGTGTCCATTGACTTTTGAAAGGTATTGCCGCCGTCTTCCGCGGCTAGGCTTTCCGTGGTCATTATTTTAGGGCGCTGCCTACCTTGAAGCCACGTCGGGAGCAAGCATATGGTCTTGCAGGTTAAATGATTTTCCACCTGGCTCAGTAACGGTTCAAGTTACATATATGCCACCACTGACTTTTTTGTTCGTCTCGGTGCCGCGTACATTGCTATGGATCGTGTAGGCAGATTTTTTTCAATACCTTGAAAATTGTGGGCATAAAAAGCATTTTTACACACAAAAAACACGCCAAAATGGCTATTCATAATTTATTTTCTGCAAATTTATTTACGTAGCAATATTCAATAGGTGACCGAGAGCCATTGAAAATAATTTAACATGTAACGCCCTATTCTTTCTCCACCAGCGCTCCGAGATAGGCAGCGCCCTTAAGCATTTATTTGTACAGCAAAGCAAAGCCTTGCTGCAACCAGACGTAGACACAAAAGTTATTAACATAATTCTGACACAGTGCGCTCTGTCACTCGGAGAGCGGTGCGATATTATAGTGATGTAACTTAGTGAAGTGAATACATTTTTAAAATTGAATAGAACAGTTGGGTGTATCATGATCATGGAACTATCATCACTGTAAAAAAAAACTTCCTAAAATGTTTACGAAGTTATTATCCCAGACGCAGTATGGGACAGTTACCATACTTCCGTCTTGTAAATATGCAAACATTTACACTTGTTACAATATAAGTCTGGTAAATTTAGTATACATTTGACTGTTTTATAATAAGGTTTAGGAGTGCTACCATGGATGTCTGGAAAACTATTCTGCGATACCTACTTTCTTAGCGCTCCTATACGCACGTCTGGAAAATGTACAAACTATTTTTTAGAGTGATGATTTAGTTTTAAAGCAAAAAAGAAATGCTGCTAGTATTTTATGAGCAAAAGAGTAAGAGTAAAAATACTTTAGGAATAAAAATATTCTTTAACTATGCAGTATGACTTAATTAAGACATTCGCTTTCAAAACAGAATGTAACAAATCAGTCTCTTACACACACTAAAACCACAAAATGTGACTGCCGGTCCAGCACTCGAGGACGTCCGCGTAAACATATTGAAGAGTCAAGCTACAGTTCACAAAGGAGGAACACTAAATTGTATCTCGAAGAAAAGTTCCAAAAGAAATGAATTCCGCTGTTTAAATAATCCATCGTACGTCTATAAATAGATGAGCGTACAAATGATAGGCTTCTTTGCTCGTAATCTGCTAATAATCATGAAGCTTAACTGCGGATGTACTCGGGAGATATTAAAACAAAATTGTGCAAACATATTTTCACGACAAAACCGCGGCTCTAATTATGGGGGATATGCAGTAGAGTCAATTATATGATTCTTGGGGGATGTGGTTATCAATGTGGGAACTAATTCTTGAAATGTAACTGTATGAAAAGCGTTTTATAGCAATGTAGGCTGTATTGTAAACAATGGTGTTTCCAATACGCGTTATGTTTAAAATGCATCCAACAACCCTTCTGTGAAATATGATTTACGTTCGAAAATCAGATAGGCGAGCACCTTACTGCAAGTAACTCGAGGCCAAAACATTTTCCTTGAGATTTCATTGAAATGTGATATTTTACGAGATCGACGACATGGAAATAACGCTTTGCTAATTACCTTCGTTTAGAAAGATGATATCACGTGGAAAGAAGAAAACTAATTAGCTAACATCTCCTCGGAGGAATTACTTCAGCGATGTCTTTCTTAATTGCAATGATACCAACGACATCTGTTGCTTGAAGCTTGTTGGAATACCAGATCGTTCACATACTGTAAAATACTAATACTGTTACAAAAAACATCCCTGGAAACTAGATGCAAAATAAATTGTTTGCAGACCTACATATATTTATAAAATATACAAAATATGTTCATAACATACCTATAGTGTATACACTTTAGCCTACATAATTTTACAACTGTGAAAAGTAGAACAAAAATTATGTATTTAATCACGCTCCATAAAACCCTTATTTGTACACAAGTGTTATCGTTAACAAATAATTTCTAATAAAAATAACAAAGAAATGCATCGTAATTTTTAATAAAACGCGCGTCCGTGTAAAATTTAACCACACACATTGCACATAGACAAGCCAAATTAGCTGTTCCGTTTTTTTTTTTTTTAAATATAAGTTATAAGAAAATGCATCTCCCTCCAACGTTAGGAACATAAAACAACCACCATGCTCCCTGATTTAAGCAAAAACAAAAGACGTAAACTGAGAAGGATCAAGCAACATTATTAGAGGTACGTCAATTTCGCAGATACATTCCAGGTCAGGTTGATCGCCAAAATATATACTTCATAATCACGTGTGTGATTAGCTGGCGGCTGTCACGAAACACATTTGACTACTGCAAGCCAGTAGTAAATAAGGAAATGATTCATAGATAGGGCCACGATTTTGTCGCGAAAAGATTTTTGCCCCACTTTGTTTCAGTGACTCACGCGCACATCGGCAGTTCTGTTTCAAGGTTATTGGCAGCGTGTCTATGTTCAGACACGTTTCTCATTTTACTGCAGCAATCAGAATAAGATTATTGTGAGTCTGTACGTCTATAATTTGCCAGGGCCAGTGAGAGTAAAATCATCCAATCACAGACGATGTAGCAGAGCTGCAGGTGTGCACATGACGCATCGAAACCAAATGTTGCAAAAATCTTTTCGCCATAATCGTGGCTCTATTCATAGAGCTATCGCTTGTAATGTTGTAAGCCAATGAATAATTGACTGTATCCAGAGCGTGTACAGGACTGAGCAATAGGCTACTGCCAGATGAATCCGCGAAATTGACTTACCTCTACACATTATAATAGATCGTAACATTTTTCAACGTTGACTTGCATATAACCATTAGAACTGTGCGGTTTCATTTAATTGCAGACCAGACTGTACAGATATATGCAGAATATACTGAAGTATAAAGACTATCTATCTGTTGCTTGCTGACACTGTGGTATGTTATGCTACGTTTTATAATATTTATCTACATCCTTAAGGCACCCGCCTTCTGGTCGTGTGTTGGTGTGAGTGAGGCACGGCGCCAAGGGCGATGTTGACCGGCTCATCTGGTGCGGTATCACCTCTACCGCAAGACACTGAAACAACGTGCAGTGGTATCGTATATCACTCGCCTGACTGACACTTGCAGTCGTGACACTATTTTTTTTTTTTGGTGGAATGTTTTAAGTAAAGTCCATTGCATGTTTCTAGAGTAGATTCACACGAATCCTGTAAGTAATTTTGCAGATACAACAGGCTGAAAAAGCTGCTTTTAGTATTTTGAAGGGGCTCTGAAATTGTTTTTATAATTGAGGCGATGCCTTGAAAATACCTTTCTGCCCTCGTTTGAAGTGTTGTTTTTTTTCGTACATCGACGCAATGGGCACATGTCTATTAGTTTCGTAAACAAATGTTTTTTTTTAAACACACTGCAATGTATTCTAAGCGCATGGTAGGGAGCGCCCTTAAGATTAGTTTCTACTGTTTTACGACAATTATTTTTTGGCTTAAACGAGAACAGATATAAAAAAAAACATTACGCAGTTTTATTTTAAATTGTTTTTGCAGTGAAAGCTAACTTTTTTTTTGCAAAACAAGAAATCATAGGGTTTGTACTAAAAAGTCAATTAACCAGGATTTCGTTAGTTACATAATTAGATAAAACCATAGTATTTATTGCCTTTAAAAAATTTGCCAAAATGGAGAAGACGATTTCAAACAAAACTGCCAAACATGTTTTTTATATCCGCTCTCGTTAAGGCGCGAAAAAAATATATCGCTAAAAAAACAAAGTTTGGACAAGAGAGTATGTCCTTATGAAAGCTCAGCTAAGGCAGCGTTCGGTAACAACATAGTAATAGAAAACTATGGTTTAATTTATTTCCTGGTACCTTTACTAGAGTGTAGCAGGAAGTACTGTGATCTGCATTACAAATTTCAAAAAAAATGAAACTTTTATAATAATGTTTGCATTTGAAAACGAAATGTTTGTGTTATATGTAGGGCTACGATTTTATGACGAACAATTTTTGCACCTACTGGGAAGGGGGGGGGGGGGGGCTTGAATTTTATACCATGCTAACTCCAAAACATAAGAATTAGCAAACAAAAGTAATATCTTAAATGTGTGTGTTTATATCTATCAGAAATATGTTACTTATCACATTAAAATTATTGTACTTGATTAGTAACCAATTCAGAATACAGTAGATATAAATGCACACGAAAAAGCTATGAACTTTTATTGATATTTCTTACAGTTTGGAGTTAGCGTGGTTTGGAATTCAGGCTCCAAATTGGTTTCAATGCTTTATGTGCACATATACGTAGAGAAGGTGATTTATCGCGGGAAAATTTGACTGTTTTCTACGCTTCAATGTAATTTATTCATTTCTGACGCTTTTTATTCGTGACTGGTGAGTCCCTATTTGACTGGGCCAATGATAACTCTAGTGCACTACTACTGGACGTCTGTCATTCGTCTGTAAACAACAATACATGACGCAGGACGATACACTGATTTGCAGAATACGCTGGCAGAAAACATTCTCTACATATACGTTGTCCTGCTTCATGATCACTGTATGGGTGTTTTAACTGTCAATTGTCTTGGGGCTCTACTGACAAACCACAGGTGTATGTTGCTACGGTCGGCTCACTTTGATGGGAGCAGTCAAATGAGATACGTGTTGAACAAACACACGCTGCCAATAACAGTGAAGAAGAACTGTCTATGCCTACGTAAGACATTGAAACAAAATGGTGCACAAACATTTTCGCGAGAAAATCGTGGATCTAGTTACATGCAGTGATAAGAATAATTCGTGAGTCTGCGACATTCGACTATAGTCGAACGTACGAAATATTGCTGCCATGATCTCCCGTTTATTTCAAACAATTGCAAATAACTCATATATTTTTTAACCAAATGCTTTGAAAAAATTTGAGACAGTGAACAGTCATACAATACACACTTTTACCAGACCGTTTTTTAAAATAATGTACCATTTGCGAGAAAAAATTATTTTGCTTCATTTTAGCTTATTTTCACAACAAAATGTGTTCTATTTCGGGGGCAAAACTCTAAAAATCAATTTGGTGTATTGCAAGAGAAAAATCCATATAAAACCGTTGATATATAAGTGTTAAAACTGCCAAAGGAATTTTTGATATATTAATTTGTGTTACAAAAAATATTTTCGAAACCACTGCTAAACTGGAGCGAGGCCTTAACTGCGACATTCGACAATAGTCGAATATACAAAATATTGCTTAACTGCGACATTCGACTATAGTCGAATATACAAAATATTGCTTAACAGCGACATTCGACTTTAGTCGTACATCGAATTAAATGACTCTGTAAACGCTATATGCATGGTTTTCTCGCTTAAAATTAACCAAAAATAAACTATTTACAAAAAACATATTGTTTTTTTTATTTGTTTACACTTTCTTGGCATAATTAAAAATTTTTATCCCGCAGCGAAAGAGTGACCTACGTTTACAGTCAACTGCCCTGTGTATAAAGCTCCGATAATTTGTGCATAAGCTGCCCTTCACTGGAACAGAAGACAATGAACGAACCGCTGGGGCTTGAGTAAACAAAGGACAGTGGATTCTAACATCCAGGTCTGGATTTTTCCTTCCATAGTTATATGAATTATATGCACAAATGTCAGCAAAGATTGTGCTGTATGTATTGTATAGTAACAATACTATCTGTGTTGTATTTATTGTTTCATTGCAAAGTTAGTTTTGTTCTTATTGTCTAGTAACGATCTGCAACTTCCTAAGTATTGTTTCAATATAAGGTAATTTTCTTCACCCAATTATTTTCGTTGTACTTCGATAACAGTTGCCAATACTATTTGTGGTTTTAGACAATCCATTGCTCGCAAGATGGCATCATGTGCAAATCACCCAAAATAATAGAGTAATAATAATTCATGGTTCTCTAAAAAAACTTGCGTTAGCTTAATACATTAAGCGTTTCCAAAACAGATTTAACGCTGATTATAAGTGGCGAAGCTAAGACATGACCACCTTGATTTACACTGTAAAAATAAACGCCTGCATAAAAGTAACAAGTTCACTAAGAATTAATGCAAGAAAAAATTATGAAATTCCAACAAACATGAATATTACAATTGATTACGCACATTATTCAAAAGTTTTGCTAAACCGCGACGTAATACCTACTACAAAATTAACGATTTATATGAATTTGAAAAAAAAAAAAAAAAAGAACATTAATAAGTGAACATTTAAAAATTGAAAAACAAACATAGGAAAACTGGGTACATTAGACTAGTCAAAAAATTACAAATTCTAAAACTATGATTTAACTAATTGCCCCACAAAGTATGCCAAACTGAATAAAGACTTGTTGGAAACCAAGGTGGTTAAAATGTATTTACGTACAATTAATCTGCGAAAAACATTTTCGTAAAGAAAAATAGCTTTGAATTTACTTACCAGTTTTAGGTTCGTTATTTTCTGTGCCACGAAATCGTAAAAAAAGGGAAAAGGTTGCCGTGCAAAGCGCTCGTGAGCGTTGTGAGGAGCGCTGAGGTAATGGCAACGTCGCATTTACGAGTATTCGAGGCCGTGCTGAATGGACGTGAGTATCAGGCGACAGTCGATACATGCTAAGACGTCTCAACACAGAATACTTAGGAATACAGAAGTGGAATGGCAGGAAGGACGGCCAACTTAGCCACACACGCCAGCAGCATGAAGGGGAAGCCTACCACCAATCAACTTAAGGTGGCTGCTCTGCAAGCCGGCAGCCAGGCAGAAGCTAAACAGACATGGGGATGGTATCAACAACCTCGGGCAGCCAATAGGCGGCCAAGTTCGCCCGCATCAAAAGACCCGCCACGTCTATTCACATCTGTATTACTAGTTAGTGTGTGTCAATAGCGACCCGGAAATGTCGCGGGTTCAACGACCAGAAGGCTGGACTGCACAGTACTATAAACACTATGTCCTCAGACACTTGTACGTTGCTCCAGTGAGAGGCCAGTTGTACTGTACATTCAAGATAGCGCGGAAGACCACGAGTATTTTCGCACAGGTTTACTGTTGCTTCACTGTTGTTAAGGACGAGTTTTATATACAGTGAACCAATCACTAGGACCACGATTTTGTCGCGAAAAGACTTTTGCCCCACTTTGTTTCAGTGTCTTTCGTGCACATCGGTAGCTCTGCTTCATGGTTATTGGCATCGTGTCTTTGTTCAGACACGTTTCTCATTTGACTGCACCAATCAGAATAAGATTATTGTGACTCCTTACGTCTGTAATTTTCCAAGGCAAGTGAGAGTAAAACTATCCAATCACAGGCGATGTAGCAGACCTGTAGATATGCACATGACGCATCGAAACCAAATGTTGCAAAAATCTTTTCACCATAAAATCGTGGCTCTACCAATCATAAAAGTAACGCACATGTATAGTAGTTGAAAATCTAACGTCTCTTCAGATGAATTCGCGAAATTTCCTAGCCTCTAGCTACAAATTACACATTTCAAGTTCTGCAGCTCACTAGTGTGACACGTACATAAAAATATTAGATAAATTAAAACATTATTTTTTAACAGTTGTGGGTGTAAAAACTTGAACTACACGAGCGTCTGGCTATCTTTGTCAAGCATCCCATGACAGAAGTACATATTTCAAAACTTCCATTATTAACGAATTTTTAATTTTATTATTATTTTGAAAAGTATGATGTAACTGTATTCTTTTATAAATTCCAGCAAATTGTCTCGCAAGTATACGTCCGGTTGGAAACCTGAGAACATAAACAAAAACACATTTCGCCGTTAACTTCAACAACTTCTGGAACGCCTGTGTTTGCATTCTAGGGAAGAATTTTATGCAGATTTCTTGGAGTGCTGCTTTATGCAAATTCTTTGGATACTCTTCTCATGTTTTTAACTGCTTGGAAAAAATTGTATAACCCTATTTCGTAAGTGTCTCTCTCTCTCTCTCTCTCATTCTATCTCTATGTTTCACCTCTCCCGGCGGCTCGACTCTTTAAGCGTGTTCATGTGTGATAAAGTCACAATTTTATAATCTTAAGTGTCAGTTTTGCAGATGATGTTTGTGAGTACGGTTTCCTTTTACAAAATAATTGTAGCTCAAATAGTTCTCATAATGGCGCTTCAAAGTCAAAAATTGAATGTTCTGCTGCCCTGCAAATAGTGAAAACCATTTGACGTACTTAAATATAATCATTCATGATTAACTATCACCACATTAGCTACGTAATAAAACATTTAGAAACCCACGACGCAATATTTTGACCAACTTCACAAAAATACAGTAAATAATTAGCAAATTTATATATTTATCATATACGAAAATAGTTTACTGGGAGTTTCTTTAATGTTTTGCAACAAAGCCATGACACGTTTTTTCACTGTAAGTTATTTCACTTACGTAAGTCAGTTGGTTTCGCTATTTGCATGGCAGAGTTACATACAAATTTGATTTGACGCACCGTTATGAGAAAACTATGGGAGCTAAAATTGTTTCGTAAGAGGAAATTGCACTCGTCAGTATCGTCTACAAAACTAACGATATTTATTGAAAAATAAAATTACGACCTTATCCCACTTGAAGACTCTTGTAAAAGGTCACGTCCCAAAGACCGCGCCCTGCTGATTCCGCAAAATGCCGTGATGCGAGTTTTTTCTGCTTGCCGCTCTCCGCGTTTGTTTGAACAAGCGTCGTGAGTAAGGTTAAGGGGAAGGGGGGTCGGAGGAGCAAATTTAACCCTCACTCTCCATCTCTTGTCGGTATTTCTAGGCCCGTGGTATTGATTTGCATTCTTGCCTTCAGCCAGTTGTCGTCGGGCGCCGTCCCTCCTGTCACTGCAAGGGAAACTTCGTCTTGCGCGGTCTACAGTAATTTTCATCGACATGTTTTTATTTTTATATTTGTACCAGAATTTTTTTCTTATTTAATACACAAATTGCGACTAAATTTGGTTTTTACGAAATTTATTTTATCTCTCATAGTTTTTGCGTAATGACTAGAGACATGCAAATTTTGCGTTATCATTTGGTAGCAGACTAAACTTCACTCTCCTATACATAACAGAGAATAATCTGCGATTCAATTGGCCACGAACTTTTATGTGTGTTAATTTGCGTGTGATACGTCTGTACAGAGATTGGCCTCTCTACCGTGTAAGCATTCTCCGCGGTAAGTCACAATATCGGCCAGCGGGAGACGTCGAACAAGCCTATAGTCACTTGGAGTCTAGTCAGCTATCAGAAAACAACGCGAATTTTGCGTGTCTCTAGTAAGGACTTATGATGATGGTATGTAACGAAAATTTTTTTTGTGCAACGTCCCCTTGAAAACAGTCGTTTCCTGTGACATATATGATTGGGTGATATACGTATGACGCAACATAGCTGGCTGCAGACCAATAATAGGCATCACATATTACAATTGCGGGGTTCTAATAGACACAGTCAAATAGATCAACAGCTCTACGTACAAGCGAAAGCCAGTAAATTACCGGTACATAAGATAGGCCTAAACATGCGTCGAAACCCAACAAACAGTCAAGTTTTCCCGTGATAAACCATCATCTTTTCATGACCCATAAACGTCAAAATTTACTTGAAACTGTTTTATGAGAGCCACTAAAACCAACTAACACAAGTTATTAAAAAAAAATTAATAAAAAAAATTAATATCAATGTTGTCTCTTATATAAAAACTATTCTTTTATTTAATATTTTAAAAAACTCTTAAACACTTAAAATTTTAATTTATAATTTTAGCACACACAACTGAACTACTTTTGAAACCAACCCTGTAATATTTGGAATTAAAAAAAAATTGCAGACGTACAAAAGAAAAATTGCAAAAACAACACATTTGTAAAATGTGAAAATAGTTCACAGGATGTTTTTCTAATGTTTTATTATATAACATATGAAATGCTATTTTACAGTGAATTATTTCACTTCCGTTAGTCAATTTAGTTTTCACTATTTGCATAGTAGCAGAACGTGCATATTTTGACTTTGACGCACCGTTATGAGAAAAATATGAGAGCTAAAATTGTTTCGTAAGAGGAAACTGTACTCACAAGTATCGTCTACAAAACTAACAATATTTCTAATAAATATAAAATTATGATATTATCGTACTTGAAAGCCCTTAGGAGTGCGTTGTAGAAAAATAAACGCTGAAAGTATCAATTGAATCATACGCATTTTTCGAAGCCTATTTGGAAAAATCGGCTGCTTTACCGCTCGTATTGGGAGGCATTTTGCTGCCGTTCAGTTCAGAGCCGCTGTTACGAGTATATGTCATAATAGGATGAGTTAGGTTAAGTTAGATTGTGTCAGGTTGATTTGCATTATGTTAGGCAGGTTTAGTTAGTTTGGGTCAGTTAAAGTTGGGTGGAAGGTAGAGGAAATTATTTCATGATAGTGCATCCAAAGAATGTTGGGGAATTAGGTGTAAGTTAAGATTAGTTGAAGTTGGTTTGGTTAACAAGGGCAGTTTAGGTGATGTAGTGTTGTATTAGCTTGGTAAAAGATAGTCCGGGTATGGTTATGTATGGTTAGGGTGTGCGAAAGCTAGTGATACTTGGTGCAAGCTAGTACTGATATTTTGTGCAAGCTGGGGAAACTTAGTGCAAGCAAGTTTAGGTGAATTTGGTTTGTGTCAACTAAGTTAGGTTATGTTACATTAGGTTTGTTTAGTTAGTGTTTGGTTAAATAACATGATTTGGTGAGGATTTGAATAGGTTTAGTTGGGTTAGTGTGGGTGAAAGCTAGCGGTGCTTTCTACAAGCTAGTGAAATTTAGTGCAACATAGTGATACTCATTGAAAGGTAATGTCACTTAGCACAAAATAGTGATACACAATTAATTAAAATGCAACTTGGTGCAAAAAAGTGCAGCTTAGTGCAACATAGTGCAACTTGGTGCAAGATAGTGCAACTTAAATGGTTTTGGTTAGCCTGATTGTGTTTGGTTAGGTTATGATAGATAATTGTGACTTAGGTTGGGTTAGGTTGGATGCAATCTAGCGAACCTTAGTGAAGGCTAGAGCAACTCAGTGCGATATATTGCAACTTAGAGAACAACAATGCAACTTAGTGCTAGAAACAGCGAGAAAGTGCTTCTTAGTGCAAGAAAGTGCAACTTAGTGTAGGAAAGTGCCACTTAGTGCAAGAAAGTGCAACTTAGTATAAGGTTAGGAAAAGTTGGTATATGTTAGGTTAGATTTAGTTAGGTTTTGTTGAGTTGGGTTAGGTTAAGTTGGGTTAGTTTAGGTTCGATTAGATTAGTTTGATCGAGGTAGGGTTAGGTTAAGTTAGGTTGGTTGAAGTTTTATTAGTTCAGGTAAGTTTAGGTCTGGTAATACTTGGGTGCAAGCAAGTGTCACATTGTGCAAGGTAGAGTAACTTATTGCTCGATGGTGATAATCAATGCAAGATAGTGCACCTTAGTGCATGGATGTGCAACTTAGTGGGAGCAAGGTTAGGTGAAGTTGGTATGTGTTAGGTTAGGATGAGTTCGGTTAGGTTGTGTTAATTTAGGATGCATTTGGTTATAATGGGTTATTTTACGTTGTATTTGGTTAGGTTTTGTTATGTTAATTTGGATTAGTGTGGATGCAAGTGAGTGCAATTTATTGCGATATAGTACAACATGATGCAAGATATGCGACTTAGTGCATGGTTGTGCATCTTTATGCAATTTGGTTTAAATTAATTCAAGCAAGGTTAGGTGAAGTTGGTTAAGGTTTACTATGTTATGTTAGGTTAATTTGGGTAAGGTGTAGTTTGTATTAGGTTAGGTTATGTTATGTTGAGTTCTGGTATGTTATGTAAGAATGGGTTAGGGTGGGTGCAAGCTAGTCACACATGGTGCAAGTTCGTGCAACTTAGTGAATCCTAGTGCAACTTAGTGAAAGTCAGCGCTTATTAGTGCAAGATAGTTCACCTTAATGCATGGAAGTGCAACTCAGTGAAGTAAGTGCAACGTCCAAGCAAGTTTGAGTGTAATTGGTTTGTGTTAGGTTAGGTTAGGTTAAGTTGACTTATGTTAGGTTAAGTTGGGTTAGGTAATGCTGGGTTGTTGGTTAGCACTAGGTTAGGTTGGTTTGGTTTAGGTTTAGTCGGGTGAGGTTACATAAGTTTATTTGTGTTGGGTTAGGCTGGATTACATTAAGTTGCATTAGGTTTGGTTCGGTAGGTTAGTTAAGGTTGTGATAGTTTATGTTGGCTTAGGGTAGGCGCAGTCATTTATTTTTTCTTTCTTTGCTTAACACATGTCTCACTACATATTCCTTCACTTGCCATCACTATAATTAATTTATTAAATTTATTTTCCGTTTCTCTTTCGTCTCGTTTTGTAATACTTATTCGTACCTACTTTTTGCATCATATTGTACTCTCTGACAGTGGGCTATAGTTCTTTGAGCTTACATTTTTTATTTATTTAAGGAATTAGATGATCGAACTCAAATATTCCCTTAATTTACGTGGCTAAAACATAATTAATTATCAAAATATGTTTCTCAAAGCTACACAATTTACAATTTTCAGATTGAAAATCAGCACGCTCGTTCTAGAGAAAATCAACCAATAAAAACAGCTCGTTTAGTGCTGCCTCGTGGTGGTGGCATTCAAATTATTATTGGGACACTTAACCTTAAAGTCCCATAGTAAATAGGCTTCAACAAAAACCTTGCACGCCAGTTTGGCGAGTTATTGGGCGATATGCTTCTCGTCGAGCATAGTACTCTGGATCTTATCTCTCCGCTGTTTATAATCGACAAAAGCGGAAATTAAAAACCTATACATACTCCTCTTAAGGGTGTTCAAGTGCGATAAAATCATAATTTTATATTTATATTGTTAGTTTTGTAGACGATACTTGTGAGTATATTTTACTCTTACGAAACAATATCAGATCTTGTAGTTTTCTCGTAACAGGGTGTCAAAGTCAAAATTTATTTGTTACGCTGCCATGCAAATAGTGAAAACCAACTGACCTACTTAAACTAAATAATTCACTGTTAACTTACACCCCATGAGCTATGCAATAAAACATTAAAAAACACACAACATAATATTTTGAATTAACAAATAAATCGCAAGAGTACAGAACATATTTGCAACTTCAGCAATTTTTTTAAAATACAAAAACAGTTCGTGGGATTTTTTCAAATGTTTTATTGCGTAGCCCATTGTATGTTGTTTCACTGTGAATTATTTCACGTACGTAAGTCAATTGTTTTCACTATTTGCATGGCAGCAGAACATGCAAATTTTGACATTGACGCACCGTTAGTTAATTTTTCCAAAGCAAGAAATTGCACCGTTCTCGACTAAAAAGTCAATTAACCAGAATTTCGTTAGTTGTAGCTGAAACCATAGAACTTACTGCCTTGAAAAAATCAGCCAAAAGGAAGAAGACAAGTTTAAACAAAACTGCCATTCAGTTTTTTTATATTTGCTCTCGTTTAGACGTAAAAATTAATCAATATCGCTAAGAAAGTGTAAACTAAGAAGCATGGCCTTAAATATCGTTACACTTGTGTATACACATTACCACACTGAAAAAATACTTATTAGTCACTGCAAAATATTTTGTTAAAATGGACCTTACCAAATATTTTTTGTAGTGACCACATCAAAATTTTGCTGTCCTCAATACAATTTTGCAGTGACTATAAAAAATTTTTGTAACCACTACAAAAAAATTTGGTCAGGTCCATTTAACAAAATATTTTGCAATGACTAATGAGTATTTTTTTCAGTGCAGGGACCTGCGAAATACGCATTATTTTGTGGTAACAGACTAGACTTAGCAGTCCTATATATACACGGTTACAATATGAGATTACTTTGGTCGTAGTGTCTATGTGATGTCAGCTACGCATATGGCCGCTGTACAGCACGTTGACAGCTCAATTATTGGTCAGATGCATTTCACCCGACACACCACGGAAATTTTTTTTATATATGAGGGAAGTTGAACAAATACATAACCATTTGGAGTCCATCATGGTGGCAACAAATAAAGCGAATTTTGCATGTCCGTAGCCATTAATAGAGACTGAAATAATTCGCATTTTCTTTTACATACACGCTAGAATTAAAACAATTATAAGTTCGTGTCACTTTCTATATTGGCCCTCGACTTATATGACACCATCTTAGCCAATAATAGCAATACAAGAGATGATGGTATGTCGCGTAAATGTTTTGCCCCAACATACCCTTGAAAACGCTGTAGTTAATTGCAACACATAAGATTGGGCGATGTGCTTCTGACGTAATGTAGCTGTCTGCAGACCAATAACAGGCATCGAACATTACAATAGCAGAATTGTTACTGTCTCATACAACTGTGCAACAGCTCCACGTACAAGAGAAAGCCAGTAACCTTCTGGTAAGCTGAACGTGCGTTGAAACCCAGCAAACAGTCAAGTTTTCACGCGATAAACCATCAACTCTAATGATTAGATGATATACGTCTGACACAACGTAGCTCTCTGTACACCAACGTGAGGCATCAATATTACAATAGCAGGATTCTTATTGGCTCAGCCAAATAGGGTGACAGTTCCAAGGACAAGCGAAGACCAGTAATCTTTCGTTAAGCTGAACGTAAGCTGAAACATAGCAAACAATCAAGTTTTCCCGCGATAAACCATACCTAGAGACATGCAAAATTCGCGTTATCATTTGGTAGCAGACTCAACTTCACTTTCCTATACATAACGGAACATAATCTGTTATTCAATTGGCCACGAACTGTTATGTGTTGCAATTTACGTGTATTACGTCTTTGCAGAGATTGGCCTCTCTACTGTGTAGGCATTCTCCGCGGCAAGTCACGACAATATTGGCCAGCGGGAGACGTCGAACAAGCATATAGTCACTTGGAGTCTAGTCAGCTGTCAGAAAATAACGCGAATTTTGCATGTCTCTGACCATACCTTTACGTGCCCCATACCATTGTGCCAGCGAGCAACTGACGAACAACAGTTATTTGCATGAGTACACAGATATGGGAAAGGTCACTTCTACGACCTCGTCATTTCACAGAACTTCTTCCCTACTCTTCCCTCCACGAACCACTCTGCACACCTTCTCTAAAAATGTTCCGTCAACTGCCGAGGTCGTAGAACTCCACTACATTTCTTACTCTCTACAAGACCATACTCACCGCCTGTTGGCTTCCCTTTACTCTGTCCATAGACAATACGCACCGTCTGTTGGTGGTTGTGTATTGTTCCTCCCATTGGCTACCACGAGACGTGAAGAGTTCGTACACTAGACATAAAGCCGAAACCCTATTGGCCATAGCTAGGGCCCGGTAGTTTTCGCGAAAAGATTTTTGCAGCACTTTGTTTCAGTGCCTTACGTGCGCACCTGCATATCTGCTTTATGGTCAGTGATTGGATGCCGTTACATACAACGTGTGGAGGTTAAACCCGCAAATCACAGACGTGTTGTGTCACAGTTATCCATGTACTGATTGGCACAGTCAAGTGAATAACAACTCTGCACAAAAACACTCTGCAAATAATCATGAAGTTGAGGTGCAGGTGTACACGTAAGACACTGAAACAAAGTGGGGCAAAAATCTTTTCGCGAAAACTACCGGGCCCTAGCCATAGCATCCAACATTCGTCACAGCCCCGCATAACCTCCAGCGTAGTGGGGAGAGGAGAAGTTCTGTCAACTGACGAGGTCGTAGAACTGACATAGCCCCCCCCCCCCCCAACAGGTTTTCTTAGAAACTAGCCTACACGTCAGTAAACCCACAAATTGTTCCCGTCTCTACCCATCAGAAATCCACCAGTATTACCGCCGTAGAAGAACGGGTCTGGACACTCGCCTGGATATTTGACCCTCTTGTTGTTTGGCTGCAGTTCACCAAGTCACCGAGAATATTGTGTTTTATTGACGCTGCAGTTAGGGCGTTCGGACTAAACTCCGCCCACTTCCTTTCCGCTAAGATAAACTATTTATCAAAACGTATTTTTTATCAATTTATGAAATACTTTCTTCGCTCACAAATTTAAGAAAAGGCTCCAGCAATCTTTATTTACTTTATAAATTTAACAATGGAAAAAAGTGTACGGAGTTTGAGTCCGACCGCCCGGAAAACAGCGCCAAAAAGTACGACATTCTCGGAAACTTGACGAACTACAGCCAAACAACAAGGGGGTCAAGCAAAATACATTGTTAGATAGGCGAGCGTCCAGACCTGTTCTTCTACGACCGTGATCACTACTAATTAAAGCATATGCCGAAATTGCCGAAAATGGGAGGTTTTTTGCGGTATTTTTCATGCGTGAGAACCTTGGCGCAAAATCTTTAAATGATACAGGAATGTACAATACACATTTATATTTAATAATACGTCATAAAATGATATGGTCACCACTGGATGTCTCATCGAGTCGAGTTGTCGTCTAAAATACTGCTTGGTAGTTCGGTGATTTGCGCCTAAAGGCTAGGTAGAGGTGCGATAGTCGTGTTGTGTCATCCTTATAGCTTCCACATTTCTAGGCCTCTATCGCGGAAAATATGTTCACCCAGACGACACACAGAAAATATTAGAACCGAGATTATTGTCATTTTAGATTGTGTCGCGTCGCACTCGTCGGGACGATGTTATTCCAGCTAAACACAGCTAGAACTTTATTTTTGTCGGGACTGGTTATGTCTGACAACATACAAACAGTGATACAGAGAGATACAGAGAGATATAGAGAGAGAAAAAAGGGGGGATTTGGGAAAACACCGCAAGTTTACCCAGCTTCAAATGTAATCAACTCTCGTTGCTGGAGGGAAAAAAAAGCAGTAAAAGGGAGATGATCCTTTTTTTATATCTGCAAAAGGACGTCATGCGCGAAAGAACCTCGTTGCTGTGACCATGCCTCAGGCGTCATTCGGACAAGTTGTAAACGTTCCTCTCGTTGCCATGACAACTCACCCGCGGGCATTTTATACAGGCCACTAGGGTCGTTGGGGAGAGAGGTTTTTTTTTAATCCTTCTAGGTTGTCAAGGAATGTAGGAACACAAAAAAAAACTTCATACATACGGCTGTTATTTTATCTTTAAATTCGTGTGTAGCTAATTAACAGACTGGTGAATGCAGCCGACGGTTTTATTTGAAATGTTTTACTTTTGAAGTTCTCGGGATGTAACGGTCGAATCAGTAATTGGTCGAAGGCTTTCAGTTTCTGACTTCTTTGTATGTAACTCCCGAACGATCTCGATGGACGGGGTTATTTGATGCAAGCACGACCGTAGAAACAGGTCTGGACACTCGCCTAGAAACTTGACCCCCTTGTTGTTTGGCTGCAGTTCACTAAGTTCACGATAATGCTATACTATTTTGGCGCTGCTGTTGGGGCAGTCGGCTCAAACTCCGCTCACTTCGCTCCCACTAGGATAAACAATTTATCAAAACGTATTTTTTATCATAGTATGAAATACCTCCTTCGCTCACAATTTAAAATCATGGCTCCAGAAATCTTTATTTACTGTATAATGTTAACAATGGAAAAAGTGGGCGGAGTTTGAGTACAGCGCCAAAAAGTAAAACACTCTCGGTACCTTGGTGAACTACAGCCAAACAACAAGGGGTCAAGCAAAATACATTGTTAGATAGGCGAGTGTCCAGACCTGTTCTTCTACGACCGTGGATGCAAGGAGTAATGAAGACATTTTTACCGAAAGGACCTGAGCCCTGAGCTGAAGTGCAGGATGTTTACATTTTGTACTGGAGTTTCTAGTTGTTTAAACGAACTTTACATACAACAGATAGGAGTTAACACAGTGGCGGCTCTATGGTTGTTGGGAGGGAGGACACAAGTTACAGAGAACTATATATAGTTGTGCGCTACAGCCACTGACACGCTGGTATATAGGTGTAGATTATTACTGACTGCTCACAACACAATAAGTAGCCAGTACATATTTCATGATCATTGGTGCGTTCACATGAGTGTACAGTTCTGTGCAACTTGCTGACCCATGGTTAGAGGTACGTCAATTTTGCGGATTCATCTGGCAGCAGCCTAGACTTGTCAGTCCTATACACCCACTGGCCACAATCGACTATATATTGGCTTATAACCGTACAAGCAGGTAGCAAGCGATAGCACTTCGCTTTATTTCCTTGTTTACTACTGGCTTGCAGTAGTCAAACGCGTTTCGTAACAGCCACCAGCAAGTCACAGACATGGCAATGAAGTATACATAATTGGCGTTCAACCTGACCTGGAATGTATCTGCGAAATTTACGTGCCTCTATCCATGGCTAAGGCCTCGCTATTCAGTTCTGCAGTGGTTTCGAAAACTTTTATTTAACGAAAATTAATACATAATTCAAAAATTCATTCTTACAGTTTTAACACATATATAATCGTTTGTATCAACTTTTCTGTCGCAATACACCTAACAAATTTTTAAAATTTTTGTCCCTGAAATAGCACATATTTTATTGTCAAAATAAGCCAAAATGAAGCAAAATAATTTTCTGCTAGCAAACGGTACATTATTAAAAAAAACTCTGCCAAAATTTTATATCGTGTGACTGTAAACAGTCTGATACATTTTTTTAAGCATTTGGTTAAAAAAATATTCGAGTTATTTGCAATTGTTTGGAATAAATGCAAGGCAATGGTTTTATGGTTAATTCTACTACAGGTTAGAAATAAAACGTGTTTTCTTATATGGCAGCTTGGCACAGGGAAAAATTCTGCCGCTAGTTTCGCTGCTGTCGGTAACGAACATAATGAAATTCGAGAGCGTATTAAAACGAAATTTAACTAGGCTAGGCTAAAAAGGAAGTAATTTAATTTAATTTTATAAAGTGATAAACAAACCAATTTCGGCTTTAAATTATCAGCTTCATGTAAATGTACATCCACGAAAACTCTGTGACTGGTCAGTAGCTCTTACCTATACCAGCGCTCAAGCGGCGGAAATTGTCCCTAGCCAAAATATTAACATTCATCTTTCTAACCTGTAGAAGGATTAACCTTATCTGTGGTCAGTGAGTGTATGTTTTTAATTCTCAGCATCTTGGGCTTCTACCTGCAAATCACACACATGCCGTGTCGCAGTAACCTTAAGGACGCTGCCTACCTCGGAGCCCTGACGGAGAAAGAATAGGGTTTTACATGTTAAATTATATTCAAGGCACTCGGTCACCTTTTGTGATATTGCTTCCGGACGAAAACCATTTTCTGCGCCGAGAAAAGGAGAATATTGATACTTAAATAAAACTGCAGAAAATAAATTATGAGTAGCCATTTTCAAGTGTTTTTGTGTGTAAAAATGCTTATTTGTCCACAATTTTCTGGGTATTGAAAAAAAACTGCCTACACAATAAAAGCATTGTACGCGGTACCGAGACGAACAAAAAAGTCAGTGGTGGCATATATGTAACTTGAACCGTTACTGAGCCACGTGGAAAACCATTTAACATGTAAAACCCTATGTTTGCTCCCGCCGTGGCTTCAAGGTAGGCAGCGCCCTTAATTCTGATTGGCGCAGTCGAATAAGTGACGCCTCTTCACAAAGACACGCTGCCAATAACCATGAAGCACAACTGCAGATGTGCACGTGAGGAATTGAAACAAATTGATAAAGAGCCTATTCACAAAAATGCAGTGGCTCTAAGCATCTACGTACACGTCGACCGCCTACTCGTGAGGAGATCTCAGAAGCGGCAGAGTTATAAGGGCGACCTTGGAGCGCGCATCAAAAGCCAAATCGCCATAATAAGCCAAACGTTGATGTAGCGTGCAAAATCAATGTTTATTCGTTTTTACTACGAGACTTTCAGCTGTGACCTTGGAAATTATGTAGAAACTTTTCAGTTCATCCGGTTAGTACGCAAGTCTGACATTACCTGCTTTTAGCTATGTTGAAAGTCCTAGAAACTTATTTTTCAAGAATGAATGATAGTCACCATCTTGAACTTTTGTATTTTGTGTCATAACTTTATTTCTGGCTAAATTCATGGAACTTTTACATAACTACAGAGAATACATATTGATAGAATTTTAGACACTGTAAATATCATTTTGTCATTACTGTTGTTACAGATCGAATCGCAGTTAGAACATTCTTATTACTTTCTTAACTGCAGTTCTATCTATAACAACAAAAATGTATTTACTATGCCTAAAATTCTATTTGCATACTTTCTAATCTACAGTTATGTTAAAGTTCCCTGAATTTTGCCACAAGAAAAGTTATGGCATAAAATACAAAAATACAAGATGGTGACTATCACTCACTCGTAAACGAACATGGTGCTTTAACAATGATTTTTTGACCTTGTCTAAAGTGAGTTTTCTTTTCTTACGTTGGCACAATGGGCACACGTAGAATGTTTCGTAAATAATAGTATTTTCCCGTACATTTAATCGAATTTGAAGCACCAGGTGAGAGCGGCACCTATCTCGTAATCTGTTTTTGCTTCTGTATACTTCTCAGTTCTGGAGCCGGACTCGCGAATTTTACGGCCAGTATTAATTACGTGAGGTATAAATGGGAGAGCTTGGATATGATACGACCACCTGGTGTGCCTCGCTTTTACAGGTGTCTCACCCCTATTTCCTTCTCTCTCTCTCTCTCTCTCTCTCTCTCTCTCTCTCTCTCTCTCTCTCTCTCTCTCTTGCCATGTATTGATTGTCTCGCAGACGCCCACCGCCCGTCTAATTTTTATCACACGTTCTCTGTACAAACAAGCGCAATAGGGGAAAGAGTAGGGGATGTAGAGGGAGACGCGAGTGCTGGAGAGGGGATAAGGGCGTATCCTAACCCTACGAAACAGTCGTATGAGTTCTTTGGGCATTGTTTCCCGCCGTGTATCGTCTGTCGCCTGTCGCTTGTCGTATGTCGCCTATCGCTTGTCGTCTGTCGCCTGTTGATTGCAGAAATTAGAGAAACAAACAGATGGAGCATAAGGTATGGGGGAGGACTCCATCCACCATATTGGAACCTGAAAAATGTTGTTTATTACCACAGCAAAGAGTATAATGCGACTGTGGGTTGGCCAACCATAACCTCGTTTCTCAATACATCTACAGGAACAGCTGATTGCATTACGCCCTATTGCAACCTGAATAAACAAAGTCAGCTTGGCCTCAGTATCGGTTGCTAACGCTCCATCTGTAATCTTCTCTTATCTCTGATTGATTGTAGTATGTCGTATACCGCTTCTCGTCTGTCGCCTGTTGACTGTAGTATGTTGTCTGTAGTCTGTCGCTTGTCGCCTGTCAATTGTCTGTCACCTTTCGGCTGTCACCTGTCGCTTGTCATTTGTCACCTGTTGATTGTACTATGATGTCTGTCGCCTGTCTGTCGTCTGTCGCCAATCGCCCGTCTTCTGTAGGCTTTAGCCTGACATCTGTCGCCAATCGCATGTCTTCTGTCACCTGTCGCAGCAGCGTCTGGTACAGTGGTTGCTGAACGGACCGCTACATATCCTGGGGCCGCAACTCACATAGAAAAAAGAATCCTTTACCAGCGTAGCTAATAAGCATACTTTCCTCAAAGTGGGCGCAGATTAACCGTAAAAGTTAACATCGTTCACGTGTGTGTGTGTGTGTGTGTATATATATATATATACACACACACACACAAATATTGAATTATAACAATAATCATTATAATACATTATTTTAATTACGTGCTATATTCTAACGTTGCGGACCTGCTACAAAAAAGACTACTTACATCAAAGTGGGATAATAAAGTGTATCAGTATTAAATCAACTTTCTGTCAGTCCTTCGTTCTTGACACACATGTTGTAACGTTTAATTACTGGCTAGTTTCCTTCTCCTTCGCAAGGAAATAGCCCAACAACCTGTCCTCCACGCTGTGATTTAGGATAATAAATTGTTCCTGATATTTCCGTCAAATAGACCGGCGCATCTAGGCCCACTTACAATAAATCATAAGTCGTGAGAATTTCTTTCCCTGCAAAGTGACCGACATCAGGTCTAGTGACCTTTACAGGTGTGGCCTTATTCCACCCGCGGCGATTAAGTGTGTTCTAGTGAAAAAAAAACGCATAGTTTTTTGTACAGCATAGTTTCGATTTTCTGGGAGTTACTTGTGACTATATTTCCTACTTGTGATAATTTTTTAGTTGTTATAGTCTTCCACTATCGGTATGTCAAAATTTGCAAGTTACAGTAACATACAAATAAAAAAAACCAAATTACTTACTCGAAAGAAATAATTTACACTGAAATTGTATATTACGGGTCGTATGCTAAATATGCAAAAACACACAAATAAAATCACGTTTAAAAAAAATTGGCAATTCTAACAATTCTGACAATTTTCTTGACCTCCTTGTTGTTCGGCTGTAGTTCACCAAGTTCACGATAATGCTATACATTTCTGGCGCTGCAGTTAGGGCGGTCTGGCCAAACTCCACCCACTTCCCTCCCACTAAGATAAACAATCTATCAAAACGTATTTTTTTTATCAATTTATGAAATACTTCCTTCGCTCACAATTTTAAAGCATGGCTCTAGCAATCCTTATTTACTTTATAATGTTAACATTGGAAAATAGTGGGTGGAGTGTGAGTCCAACAGCGCCAAAAAGTACAACATTATCGGTAACTTGACAAACTACATCCAAACAACAAGGTGGTCAAGCAAAATGCGGCATTCCTTCTGATTACAACGATACCAAGTTTATAGCAATGCGAACTGTCGACTCGATATGGTGTATGTTTGCAGTAACAAGTGCGTGTCACCTTCTGCGACGCGACGATTTCTTACGCTCGCCTTTCTTATGTGGGTGGAGAGCTCAAGCGACGTAACCTCTCCCTTCCACGTCCTTCCTCAGACTGAAACGCGCAGTAGCCTTTATACATTGTCTGCGACCACATTAGCTGTCTATTAACCGAATTCAGAGCATATATCCCGAGTTTCACAAGAATATTAGAGAGTGCTGATCTACACTAGTCTCGAAAGCCCTTATTGCAATATGGCAGCAAATGTTTCACAATAAAAAAAAATAATAACTTGAGTTTTGAGGTAAGTGAATGTCAAAGGAAGAGTGGCTAAGGTATTCTCAGCAGTAATGTTGTTACCAAGGCAAACACAAGCACGAGCTCGACAATTCCTAAGAGAAGCGAGCCTTCCAGTTGTTGAATAACAACGAACCTAGGGACTGAGTTCTGCTACACGGGTAGGGGATGGTACACGACGCGAATATGGAACGAAGAACAAACCAGAAATCAGATAAACATCGGTTTTCGAGAGAATTAATTTTTTAAACCCAGACGACAGCTGATATCGTAAAATCACGTAGTAACTTGGTTGCAAATTGGTTTTACTACGACGTTGTAAATATTTTGGCTAATTTATCAGTCATAAGGAAATTTAATTATTTAACAAATTAGCTACCATCATGTCCTCTGTCTTGACAAAATCAAAGTACGTAATGGAAACCAGCTACAACACAATTACAGAGCCATTTTACGACATCGGCTTCCGTTGATGATTTAAAAAATTGTTATCGTTAAACACGCAGAAACTCGGGTCCTCCCTAGACAGGCTGTGTTTGTGTGTGTGAGACAGGAGCGGTAAGGGTGCCGTTGACCGGCATACGTAATGTATTATCGCCTCTCTGTGCAGCCACTCAGATGGCATGCAGTGCTTTACTATTATACTTTTTACTATGGCACTTTTAAGCGTTGTCTCATAGCCGTCTTAAGAGTGTTCAAGTGCGATAGAATCATAATTTTTTATTTTTATGAAATATTGTTAGTTTTGTAGACGATACTTGTGAGTACAGTTTACTCTTACGAAACAATTTTTACTCTCATAGTTTTCTCACAACGGGATGTCAAAGACAAAATTTGCTTGTTACGCTGCCATGCAAATTGTGAAAACCAACGGACCTACTTAAACAAAATAATTCACTGTAAACATACATCCCATGAACTACGCAATAAAACATTAAAAAACTCACACAACGTAATATTGTGAATTTAAAAAAAATATCACAAAAGTACAGAAAAAAGTTACAAATTCAGCAATTTTTAAAAATACAAAATAAGTTCGCGGGATTTTTCGAAATATTTTGTTATGTAGCCCATAGTATGTTATTTCACTGTGAATTATTTCACGTTCGTAAGTCAATTGGTTTTCACTATTTGCATGGCAGCAGAACGTGCAAATTTTGACTTTGACGCGCCGTTATGAGAAAACTATGCCAGCTAAAATTGTTTCGTAAGAGGAAACTACACTCTCAATCATCGTTTACAGAACTAACACTATTTCATATAAATATAAAATTATGATTCTATCGCACATGAACGCCCGTAAGTAGAAGGCCGGAGTCTTGAATGTGGCAACGCAGCATCGGAGGCCTGCTGCCGGTCGCTCATTGGCTGCCCTAGTCAGTGTAGACGTGTACACGCCACTAAAGCTGCATCTATACACGTTGCAGAGACTAGGGTGGCCAAGAAGTGACAAGCAGCAGGCCCCCGATGCAGTGTTGCCACATTCAAGATTCCGGCCTTCTACTAAAGACGGCCATAGGTGGCTACATTATTTAATTTGTGCGCAACATAGTTCAAAATCTAAGGCATGTTTCTATCTATAGTAGTGTTTTTCGAATCCAGTTGTTATTGTTACAGATACGGCAGTCTTGAAACCCCCATTTTGGCCATTCTGAGGGCTCCAGAAATAATGTTTTAAATAAACGTGCCGAATTTGCGAAAATATAGCGACATAGTTTGAAGTGTGTGTTCTTTTCGTAGATATACAAATAAAATGCCCCTTAAGCAGTTTCGTCAAAAAGAGGACAATCGCAACTCGCTGCAGAGGATTTCAAGCGCAGATAGGAAGGACCCTTAAGGGTGCCGTCTATCCAGAACACGGTACGTTGCATATGTATACGTGCAAATTCGTGTTATTATTCGGTGGTTTATAATAATAATTACAAACGTAATTAATTTCCTTGTGGCGAAGTAAGGCCTTGTCGCGTTATCTTATAACCAAGTTTTAATGAAATAACCTACACTTAAAATATCATATGTATAACATTGGGAAGGCATTCATTTCGTCACTACATGCGGATGCCTATATTTAATTACACTACAGTAAGAGAAAAATGGCGGAGGGGAGAGAGAGAGAAATAATAAATAACAGTACAATATCAAATAATAGTAAAACGTTTACATTACAATGATCAACTACACTACATCCAACACTATTACGTCTAACTAAATTGATTTACATCGTAGTTTTTAACAGCTGTGTGAGTATGTCGCAAGGTAAGCTGTATATCGCGATGTCTGATACATCCTCCTTATTTTCTTCGTCGGAAATAACCAGTCGGTCTGTACGTCTTTTCCGGGAAACATCTTGTGTAGCGTTGGCATTACTGCTGAGTCATTAATTTCAGTTTTTGTTAAGATAGGTTTCCTTGATATTCCATCATAGATTCAGGCATGATTGTGTTATTTGGAATCCTCGCGAGGTTATGAGAAGTGCGATGCCGCAGCTGTTAGTAAGAACAAGAAGAAGGAGATGAAGTCACAGAACGAGAGAGAGAGAAGGAAGGACTTAATCCCAGTGACGAGTCCTTGCACTCGACAGAACCAACTGGAACCTGCCGTCAAATGTTACTCGCCTCACTTTATCGTCTCTGTAACTGCATCCTCAGGGCATTTATAACTTCCTCGCGAAAATACGTCCACATTCAAGTGACTTCTCCTGTGCCACTGCAGTGCGCGGTAAAAATGTCTTTAAATTTTCAACGTATTTATTTATTGTTTTACAGACATTTGTAATTGTACGGCAATTTAATTACTCATGAGAACAACGCTGTAACCAAAATTTTTGTTAAAAATGAGTGAAACGTTGGAAACCCTGTCCGTCTGCATGTGTGGGATACATCTTCATTGTTTATTACATCAGTTGAAACCACTGAACAGGTGTAAATTAAATGTAAACAGGACAAAAGTGCTACTATAAGAAATGTATCTTGTTGAACGTAACTATTGCATTTTGTTGCTTAAAAAGTCGTTCGTGTGAACCATTCAATTGTTTGTTTGTAAAGTTACAAAGATTTCCTTTCACGAATACATCGAAAACATTTGAAGTCTACTAACATCATATGTTAGTCGGAAATTATATTCTAAACACAAAATCCGTCCTTAATGGCGATGGTTTTTAGTTTCTATTGTATTTTTCGAAAATTATTTTTTAAACGTAAAAGATAGCAGATATAAAAATTTGTCAGGCAGTTTTGTTTGAAATGGTTTAAGCCTCGACAGCTATTTTTTTCAAAGCAAGAAATTATACGGTTTCGTATAAAAAGTCAATTAACCAGGATTTCGTTAATTACATAGTTAGCAAAAACTATAGTATTTACCGCCTTGAAAAAAAAAACATCCAACATTGAGAAGGAAATTTTAAATAAAACTGCCAGACATATTTTGATATCTGTTCTCGTTTAGGCAAAAAAATTAATACGATTTTTTTTAAATTTCGGAATAAAGTTACATATGTGTTAATAGGCCGTTCCAGTGCTTCAGGCGCATGTATGCAACCGGAATTAACCCAATATAAATCAAGGTTAATTTTACGTTCGCTATATCAATATAAGTACTACATATATCAACGTCACATTTGCGCTTTATCAAAGACACAGTCGTCCTTATTTCCATTGCGTTCGCCGAAGTCAAGTATAAAGAATGATTTAGCCTACTACAAATTTTACAAAAAAAATTTCGTATGCATTTTATAATGCAACCGGTTGTTATACTTGATTTTGCAAAACGCAGCGAAAATAAGGATAACTGTGTCTTTGATAAAACGCGAAGATAATGTTGATAAGTGTAATAGTCTTATTGCTATAGCGATAGTAATATTAGCCTTGATTTATACGGGGTTAATGCGGGTTGCATACATGCGCCTGAAACACTGCAACGACCTCGTAACTGCGCGCTTCAAATGAAGAAAGATATCATATTGAAATGCAGGTTCTAGTCATTGTATGTTCACAAAGATATTTTCTCAGAATAAGTTCATGTAAAGTTAATTTGTTTAGAAGTTGTTTATTTTATAAGTTCAGTATTATTATTAGAATAAAACGTGTACGTTGTATATTTTTTACAAGAAAAACCTTCGTGGTTTGACAAGGAATTACTTTGGCAACGGGGTTTACAAGTATTTTCCTTTGAACAAACTCAGGGGACACTAGTTAAATGCCTCGAGCCACCACTGGTATAGGGTACTTACACGGACGCAATATCTACAAAAAAAAAAAAAAAAAGTTTTATTTCTATAGCGGTTTGTCTCTCATTGCCCAATAAATACCGAAAAATTACGTACGTAAATACTTGGATGCAAATAATATGTTTACACATTTTTCAGTGTAAACGAGAGCAACATACATTAATTAAAAATACCTCATGTAAGCTAAGTTCTTTGCAAAAATTATTTGTGGTCAAAGACTGTTAGAATAACGTTTCGATAGAAAACACCTCCATTTTACCGTCACCATTGGCATGTTAACCTTCAGAAAAGTCAAGACTTGTCATTTCCACCTTCAGATAGAAATGATCACCCAGTCCCTCTCTGCATCACACGGGAACATCTAAAAAATTTATGAGCATATTTCATAATATATATGTAAAAAGTATTTCAGATAACTCGCGGAGAGAATATGAATATTAATATAAATACTTATAAATGTATTCATTAACAGAGACTACACATACCCAGCTGATGACATAAACAATAGCTTAGAAATGGCCAGGACGCAGAAATTAAAAGGAAAATGCTTATAGAATGAAACGGACTCACCTCAGCATCTTCGGACAGCTTGGTACTGCTTAACCCGAAAAGAAGTTGTGAACCATACACCATCAAATTCACTGATCACCTGAATAAAATAAGAAAATGATGTTGTATGACAAAGTATAGAAACATTATCGGGAATAACGATATTTGGAGATGTTCTGTGTTGAAATATTTAAACAGAAGCATGATATCATTAATATTTAACTATACTATGTACTTAACTCGTATTTTTTATTTCTTCTTGGTCGGTGATTACATTCTAGTTATGAATTTCACAGGCCTTGCTCAAATTCAGAAAATTAAAGATAACTGTGTTTATCAACTAACAAATTACTTAAGTTAATATAAGACCTCGTTCGAGATTAGGTCATGTGAATAAATTATAAAGTTTGCACAATTATGTCATATACAGTAGTTTGGAAACCAGATATAGCATAATTCATAAGTGTAAAGTGTCATGTGCATGTGTGTTCCGTCCTTCATACATGTCTCGGTATTGTTAGAGATTCTTGATAATCACGAAAAAAAATTTTTTAGACCTGTACTAAGCCCGCAGTTGCGGAGAACAAGTACAAAAAAAACCTTGTGAAAAGTGAATGAAACACTGGAATACAAATACAAAATACTCATAAAAAGAAATCAGTACTCATTAACATATGTTTGCATCATTTTAATTTCAAGATATGTTATGCAGGTCGAAAGAAACAACTTCCGTGAAACATAAAGTAGCCGTTGCAAAACATACACAGTAAGTAAAATTCGAATGCAAATCATAGTTTATAGTTAATATGTTCATAAAATGCGTACATATATATTTCCACAAGCGGAGATGAACAAATATGATTTATGACAATTCTATAGGTCCCATGCATGGGTTCAAAAGGTGCAGGTCCCCTTCGATCGCTACAGAAAAACGTCCGTACATCTGAATTCTCTAATCGGCAAATATGCCCAAGAAATTACAATCAAATTTAGTATTGCCGATAATTCACCGACAAAAGCATGAATTCTTTAAGTCAGCAATGTCTGGTCCACGGGCTCCATTTGATTCCTATTCAACATCATATTTTATGGTAGCAAGTGCAAAATAAAATGACAAAACTAACGTATGGCCACACGACCCTCATTATGTTGAAACATTACAAAAACTAACAAGCAGAACGGTTACGTAAAAAAGCACAACCCTAACATGAAGCATACTTATATCCAAAAATAATTTTTTAACAGACGGCTTCCAAAACATGAGTTTAGAAAAGACACAGAAACTATACAAACTAAAAACTACACATGACGGCATACGCCTTGCCGTCCTGAGGAAACAAGTTCCCAACCTGACAATGGACGACTTGAAAAGAGGCGGAGCTTCAGTCAGGTGTGGGATACAATTCCTATCTCCATGGATACCGCAACCAAACATAACCTTAATTTAGCTGTTTGGCTTCACATGTCCCATATTAGATGTACGTCAAGAAAATTGATTATATGTTTGGAATTTGCCGCTTTTTCAGGTAAACATTAACCTTATGTATTAGCGTATCTTAACCATGGAATTGAAACTAATATTTTAAAACTTGCGTGCAAATCTATGGATGCGCAACATTTTTGCTTTCCGCAATTACCAACTCACAAATCAGCATGTTTGTAAACAAGCTTTGTTTCCCACAGTATTCCCCCTGCGGTGTGACGTCAGGGGGCGTGTACTTCAAGTCGTCCATGAAATACTCTGGAGCTTGTGCAGTTACATGTTGTTCACGATGATCCCAGTAGAAGAGTGACGGCAAGGCCCTCACATACACTCCGGTAAGCTTGGCCAGAGCTTAGCAATGCGCACGAGCGGGGTAGAAGAGAGGGGATAGCAAAGAGTTAGTAAAGAAAAGAATCACGCGAACCTTAGAGTAAATATAGGGTAGAGGGAGTATCCTCTATACATCTGCGTACGAAATTGTGTGTTCAACATGTGTCACGTGACTTTAGTGAAATATGCGTGGGAGATTTGAAATAACATTGAGAGCCAAGATAATAATTGCTTAGTAATCACAACTATGTTGGGTTATTTTGGTACCTTATGAATGTATGAACTAAGGAGAGCATACTACCATATTATCGCATAGTATGATTGCGTAGAAATTTCAGAACGACAAATGTAAACAATGTTTGCCACGTTACTGTTTTCCTTAACCCAGCTGTTTTTTAGTAAAATGTGAATATTAGCTACATACTTACTATAAGGTTTTGAACCGAGATCTTGGTGACACCACATGACTAAATATATATTCTGGAAGGTACGTTTCAAACAACACGACGCAGTTTTACGACGAGAAAACATAAATGAACGACACCAAACTCTCGAGACCAAGTTGGACACACATGTGTGACGTCATGTTCCCTCTCCTATATATTACGTCTATGACGCGAACCGAGCCACGCCACAATTGATGCTTAGACTTGCCGACAAAGTTGCGTTAAAATTCTCACCGCGCCACCGTCGCTCGGGGAGTTAGACGGTGCAGACCAACTTACTTACAATGCATTGCGTGCAAATCCGCAGCTCTTGCTTCTTGGTCAATTTTTTTTGTAACTCTTGGCATCTTGGGCACAAACGACTGAGAAGTAGATTTTGGGGTTCAACTCGCTAAGCACGAAGTGTGGTATCATAGCAACTATGTTCTTATTGGCTCAATCAAATCAATGACGCCTATACAAAGAAAAAAT
The DNA here is from genome assembly GCA_003012365.1 of Medauroidea extradentata. Lineage (NCBI taxonomy): Eukaryota > Metazoa > Arthropoda > Insecta > Phasmatodea > Phasmatidae > Medauroidea > Medauroidea extradentata. The sequence goes on from PNEQ01084832.1 coordinate 54,463, forward strand.
TCACGCCGCTAAAACAACTAAGCAGAATTGCACATGTTCACAAAAGTCATTTAAACAAACTGACACGAAAAACTTTTTGTAAAATCAGTATTCCCTAAGTATTGTGACAGTCATATGATCAGAAAATTTAAAATCATACTTTAAACGGTTTCATAATTATGTTCGCAAGTTTATGTGAGTCATGTAACATTACCTACATCATTCTGGGGGAGAATAATAGCTCAGAGGCCTTGTGACATTCGAACAATCTGGGTGACTGCTTTGAAAAAATTTAATGTATTTAAAATAATTAATGCTTCATTACTTGTAACCTGAATAATATTTTTTGGCACAAGCTAGAATCCTGATTAGTTAGTTTCGCTTTATATATACCGTAAACCGGGGTTACTTTGACCTAGCGGGGTAACTTTGACAGCTCAAAATTTTGGTTTTTATGTTATTTATTGACGAAAGTTTCAAGCATTAGCTATAAGGATAAAAGGAATTATTTAAAATACTCGGCTCAGATTATCTGTTTATTCATCTGATAACCCAAAAACTAATATGTTACTTCTGGCCCCAAAAAAAAAAAATGTCAAAGTAACTCCGAAAATGGTCAAAGTTACCCCGGTTTACGGTACGTAGATGCACACACACACATACATGTATATACATACAGAATATGTTTAACCATTTATGTTATTCTATAGACATTGTTTAATCCACTCGGCCACAACTGCTTCAGTAGATCAATACGTTAGACCACACGTCTGTAACACAAGTTGTAATACGTTGAGTCCCGTCTACTCCAAGAGAATTTTTAATAAACTTTTAAAATTTAAATTACGTGTTTACGAACGGATAGGCCATAAACGATGCATACACAATCGATCGCTCTAACCGACAACACGCGCCGATACTAGTGCTCCCATGTCCCAGCAGGGAACTACAGAAAGCAATGTGGCTGTCGACTGCAGTGCCGCCTGGCAGACAACGAAGGAACTCAATGTAGCTGACTGCAGCGTTATGTGAAACACGGTTACAAAGCAAACACGATGTGCCGAGCTAGTACAGTAGTAATCAATGTTGAGAAACGAAAAGGTGCTTTGTAAACAAATCTAAACCATTTCTGTAGCGTTTAGTTATTTGTTTATATAGAAACAAAAGTGAACCGTATCTTATTTGATGAACGTACGTCACTGCGAGTGAATGTCGCCTGGTTGCAGGAAATTCAACAGAAAACAAAATAAATGAAAGCATAAGAAGAAAATCCAACATTAATTATTTACAACAAACACACACACACACGATTGTTGACAACTGTTAATACTGGATTTTTTTTAGAAACACCAGACAAGAAGTGACAGTAAAACATATAATTAATGATCATGAAGCAGAGCTGCAGATGTGCACATAAGACTTTGAGACCAAACGTTGCTCTATTCATTTTATCACGAAATCGTTCTCTCTTTTCTCTCTCTGTCCATTATATATATATATATGCATACATGCATACAAACATGCAAACATACATACATACATACATACATACATACATATATTTAGCTCTCCTACTTTCAGTAGATGCTAAAGAAGTCGGCGAGGACCAATGGTGTAACTGACCCGAACTTATCCTACAGTTGTTAGAAATCTAGCTTGTGGTGGAAAGATAACGCGTATGTTTCAGGGTTCCTATATACTATTGCGTGTGCAGAGGTTGCCGAGATAGAGCGAACGTGTTTCTGAGGATGCAGCGGGGATTGGCTAATCCTGCCTTGGTTGCCGGATAAACAAGAAGGACCTCTCGTGAGCTTGCCCTAGGGATTAGAGATAAGTCTGTCCCTTCTTCCTTGCCACTGGTATCATATTACAGCACAGCTTTCTTTCTTCCCACTACCTCGCCAGCTTGTGGACAATCAGCTCTCTTTCCCCTACCCAACATGGAATCGAGCCATCTAGCATTCCCATCACTCTAGAGGCACACGGTCACTTCTTTTTTGACTCGACGACAGCTATTTTAACGATTTCAAGCCGATAACAAGCAATGAAATAATTCGTTAGGATAACACGTGCTACCTGCTTGTAAGATAATGAGCCAATGCCTAGAGGCAAGATTATTTCGCGTATTGATTCTAGGTTCGGTTGAATGCCAATACTGTATACTTCACTCCTCCTTCTGTCATTAGACGACAGCGGTTTCAACACATCTTTGACGACTGCAAGCCAGTGATAAATAAGGAAACAAGTCGTTGTGGTAACACGTGTTACGGTTACAAGCCAATGTATATTTGACTTTGGCCAGTGTGTGTACAGGTCTGAGAAGTCTAGGTTGCCAGATTAATACGAGAAATTCTTGGGCCTCTGCCAATGATTACATGCAAAATTCGCGATATCAATTCGTAACAGACTAAACTTAACATTCCTATACATAACAGAGCATAATCTGAGATTAATTGGTCACGAACTTTAATGTTTTGTCACGTGTGTTACGTTTTTCCTCAGATTGGCCTCTCTACCGTGTAAGCATTCTCCGCGGCAAGTCACGACAATATCGGCCAGCGGGAGACGTCGAACGATCCTAGTCACTTGGAGTCTAGTTAGTTCTCAGAAAATAACGCGAATTTTGCATGTATCTACTAATTTACTGTGACAAGTGAATGTATAGGAATGCGAAGTCTAGACTGCTGCCTGATTAAGGCCGCGGTCTTACTACATACAGAATAACTTCACTTAAACACGTTCAGTTTTATGGAGCGATTATGCGAGCTACGAATGAGGTCAGATCGTAGTCCCTTCTCGTTCAAAGCAAACTGGATTCGTATACAGTTTCGAACGACACGTCTTCTCTGCTGCTCTCCTATTGGCTCCTTGGAGAAACGATCTGTGTAACAAATATGACTGCTTTTTGGTCCGATATTTATCACTCGTTAAAATTTATTAACTTTTAGGTATACTCTATTTGATATAAGTTTGGATAAATCTGATAGCAACTTATGGGCAATAATTTTTAATATTTTGTGATTTCTTGCCCAATGCTCTCAAATGAACCTGAGATTGCCATTCCAGTATTTATACTGCAAAGTTGGTCTTGTGTTGTGCCACCAATCACAAAATATTACAATTCAAGAGGGTATTTCAAGAAGGGCCCAACAGCAGAAAACTGGAGAGGCATAAAAGGGATTTTATTTCCAAACTATGGTAAATACTGGAAAGAGAATGTATAAGTCTCAAATGTGAATTTTACCCTACTCTGGGACGAAATCATCCTTATGTTTCTCTTGAAAAATGAAAAATTTTGCTGTCTGCTATTGGGCCCTTCTTTAAATATCCATTCCAATTTATTGCACATAAGTTGTTGACAGATTTACCCAACCTTACATAAAATTGAGTATACACACACACAGCAGCAATGCAGTTAGATGCAATATAATTTAAATGTCACGAATGTTGAGTGTAGATGTGACAATAATTCAATATGGTACATTTCAGGTTCCAAGATTGTTGAGGTTAGGATGTTCATCGAGTTTATTCTGTTTAATCGTGTAACGTCACATACATGTTTAGCTTTAAACGCGTTCAAATATGCCTGCCGACTGTTTTTAACTAAACAAGTTTAAGACCTCTAGTGATACCGTGGCCTAAAACTCGAAATACTCGTGCCTTTACCCATCACTACACAGCTAAAGGTAAATAGTAGAAAACTGCCAAAATCTTTGTCGTGACTTAAAGCAACTGAATCTTTACATGTAGTGTCTTGTGTGACTAGTGTGTAACATGAACCTACACAAATATTTCTGCTTCATCGTACCAACCACACAGATACCGAAACACCACACAACTAAGGCTTGCCGGAAAGGGCGCTCATCTTATAGATTGGAGGGGGGGGGCAAGATCATAATATATGTTTATGTCAACAGGAACGGATAAATACTGTGTATAAATTTGTAGCCAATGACCTATTTCGAAACATGAAACCGCTTTGATTACGAAACTTATCCAAATGAAATTAGTTTGCTATATGTAATTTTAAAAAACAAAACTAAACACATCGTGGAACATCCGTTAGGGGAAGGGGCTCAGGCCCCTCCTGCCCTCCCCTTTATGGGCGCTCTTGCTTGCTGGTGAAGCCTCACGACGGGAGAGAGCTAAAAAATCCAACCACTGTCTTTGAAGCGGAATTACAGATGTACGCGTGTCACTCAAACTCTCGGAGAAAAAAAATTCGCAAAAATTTAGGATCCATTGTGATTAGACGAAGAATGACACGGTTGAAAGACAAATGAATAAAATACAGGATGTGGCAACAGAACTTCCTTTTTTTTTTTTTTTTTTTAATATATGTTACTCAGGATGTAGATGACGTAGCAGGCCGGGAATGGTCTTATTCCCCACCGCGGTCAGTCCCCATGATGTTTCAGAACAGCGGAACTTTTGCCGTAGAGCATACGTTTCGAAGACTTGATAAATTGTACTTTTTGAACATTTGATTCCAACAAGACGAGGCAAAAGCCGTGCACATTTCAAGGTCATCGACAGCTGTTTCGAGGGAACACTTCCAAGAGCGCCTCATCTCAATAACGGTACAATTTGGAGTGGCCAGCCCGCTCCCCCGATATGACCCCTTGTGATTTTTTTTTTGTGTGGGATTATTTGAAATTCCGCGTTTATGTCAACCGTCCAAGGACCCTACCAGCATACTGTTAGAAATTGCCAACATACCCGATGCTATGCTGATAAGTATATGTATAAGAGAAACGCCATAAATCACCTTACTCAGTGTATGGACAATAGAGGGCGTTACCTACCTGATTTAATTGTCAGAATTGTGTGAACCAATACTTAACATATGTAACTGCATTATACATATTAAAATGAAAACTTCCTTATTCATGTAATGAGTTTTATTGCCGTATTAATAAAGGAAGTCATGTTAACACATCCCACACAATAGCGCGCTCTATAATATAATTGGCAAATTAAACGCGATTTCATTACCTCCGACAAAGAAACGTCGAACTGAGGGCGTGGTACATAATTCAACGCTAAAAGCATTAACCTATAACTGTAGGATTCTTGAAGCCAATTTGAGAATATTAAACATTAGCAATTCTAGACAATAGTTTTAGCAAATGTTTTAAACAAAATTGTTTCCAGTGTTACGAACTTCTGAGGCACAATCTCTGACGCCGGAACCTCGTGCATTTAATTGCGGCGCAAGATATCATGCGTAACGAATTAGTTATTCTGGACAAATATTTACTCATAAAGTTGGCAAATACCATTATCTAGGATTGTCATTGAGTATTTTATCCATATTGGCTTCGAAAAAACCGTAGCAATCAATTGATGATTTCATCGTTTATTTATTTACCACGCACTCTTAAGAGCTCTCTGCACCGAGGAATTTGCAGTTTTACAATAGAACCAAACACTGCCCAACTCTTACACATCATATTAGTAGTAATTTTCCATAAATAAAACATTTAATTCCACACTTTTCGTACAATCCGAAGTAGCGGTGTGACTATTTTAGCTACTTACCCAAAGTAAAAAATAAATAATTTCGAGAAATAGTAAATGAATTACGATACAAAATAACACCATTGCTAATGCAAGTAAATATAAGTCACGTTTTTAAGATACAGGTATTCTAAGATACGCAAAAAATTTAGGTAGAACAATCAATTATTTTTAATTGAAAAAACAAATTTACGAGAAATTAAAAATTTGCTACTATGTAGCTAAATACATTTATTAACGTTCGCTCGAAATTATTTCATTCATATAGCTTGAATAGTTTTTACATTGGGTAATTAGCGGAAATTCGTTGACATGCACTTGTACGAAATGCATGGAACATAATAATATTTTCTGTGTAGGAAATTACTACTAATATAATGTATAAGAGGTGGAAAATGTTTGGTGCAATTATAAAATTACGAATTTTCGTTGCGAACCGCCCGTAAGTGCGCAGCCTAACACAATTTTCATCACCCTTGTTTTTATTTTTACACTAGCTGTCCCTTTGCGGCTTCGCCCGCGTGTACTATAGAAAAGAGTAACTAAATTTGAATAACGTATTAATTGATGGTGTTACTATATTCTCTGTATATCTTTATAACAACAAATACAAACAGTTTTATCCAGTCCACTACGCTGAGGGTACTTTAATTGCAGAACATCTTTGTTTTTATTTCATCTTTATTTCTCTACAAAACAGCTACCCGGCCGCGGCTTTGCCCGCATGAAGTTATGTAATACAAACAGAAACTCTGGATAAAATATGTGATGAAGGCATTTAGCAGTTAGCGTACTCAATAACAGTGAACTATAAATTGTCTTAGCTCAGTGAAAAGAGCGCACGCAATATGCTCGTATGATGTCATGTCATGTCCCACCGCAAAGACTTGCACAGGATACGAACCCGTAACCCCACCCCTCCCACACCACAAACTTTGTACAATACCCGAGTGAATACTTAAAGGCAGGCCGTAATAATACTTTCGTATGTACGGGCTACAGTCCAAAGAGGTTTTATTTATGGTGGGTTGGCAAAAAAAAAAAACCCGCAACTCCACAGACTTAACTACAAATTATTCAAGACAGGCTATGAGAGTTATTTCGCGTGTACAGGCTATTGTCCAAAGAGGTTTAACTATAAGCAAGAATTAAAAAGGAAACAAATTTTGAACTATTTCAGGTGTTACGAAAGATTATTCTTAAACGCGTTATATTTTTATATAGGCTTTCAAGGACGAATTTCCAAAAATCGTTAAATTACTTTTTAGGTATTTACTTATGTTTCATTATAAGACAAAAGCCATTTTAAGCTTCATTTTAAAGAAAAAATCACTTCGATATCTCAGGTGGTTTAAGAGGAAGAGAGGATTTACTGTAAACGAATTAAACGGCTTTTCACCTACTTAACATAAAAATTTCGAAAAATCCTGAAATTTGTTTCTAGACATTTGTATTTGTGACCTAACGAAGTGAATAAGACGACGATAGCCCGTCGGGTTCGAGAAATATCAAAGATTGGCAAAAAATACATTTCACCCCGTTTCACCATCTTAATAGCCGAATTTCAAAGTTTCCTTTCTTAGTGCGCGCCTACGCCACAAGGGGAAACTTCCCTTAAAATTTCACGTTTCTAGGTCCAGTGGTTTGGACTGGGCGTTGATGATGAATGAATGAATGAGTCAGTCAGTCAGTAAGAGAGTGGGGCACTTCCTTTTATATATATATATATATATATATATATATATATATATATATATATATATATATATATATATATATATATATATATATATATACACACACACACATTGATGCCAATTTTTTTTCTTTTTTTAGACACAAAATGTGACTACATTTTTCTCTTATAAAATTTTCTCTCATCTCGCATAGTTTTTGCGTAATGACTCGTTAAAGCCAAAATGAGCATGTTTCCGTTTTAAGAACGACACTAATTCCGGCTTACTTACCTAACTGGAAAAAAATTCGCTGTGAATAACAATGTGTTCGGTTACAAATTCAGCTATGTTAAAACACAAAATAAAATAATTTTGAATTTTTAAAACAATTATTGATTTTTTTAAATTTCAGCATTATTATTTAAATACAAAACATTTTTACTCTTTGTTTTTATGTACGTGACATTGTAGCCTGCGGCGTTATTATCCACTGTGATTTTTTTTCAGGTTGGTAAGTCAGTTGGATTTAGTGTAGTCCTTAACGGAAAAATGCAAATTTTGACTTTTACAATCCATTGCTCGAAAACTATGAGAGTTAGAAAAATATCATAAGAGCCGTATTTAGTCACATTTTGTGTCTAAAATAAGAAAAAACATATATGGTACAAATAAAAAAAATTTTTGATGAAAATTGCGGTAGCCACGCCCTGAACAATCTAATGCAAAGGACGTAGTAACAACAATAATCTTTCTCCGAAGTAAGTTACTCTCTCCATACTTAGCTTCTGACTGCGATGTGTGGTTTAGGGCTTTACGGCTGCTGACGTTCAAGCTAGACGTTCAACGGGTTACTGATATGTGGATTAATTGATTTAAAGCCCAGAACAATAGGTTACTGACTTTTAGGGTAAAAGAGTACACTGTAAACATAGTTTGTAAATTTGCCACACGTGCGTATAGGAGCGCTAAGAGAGTAGGTATCATAGAATAGTTTCCCAGACATCCATGGTAGCAATCCTAGACTTTCTTATAGAACAGTCAAATGTATACTGAAGTTACCAGACTTGTATTGTAACACGTGTAATATTTACACGTCGGAAGTATGGTAACTGTCCTATACTGCGTCTGGGATATTAACTTACTAGACATATTAGGAAGGGTTTTTTACTGTGACCAGACTCTATTCGCTTAGCTAATTATTAACGCTAAAATAACGGACTAGGGTTTCGTGATCTGTATGGTCGCCTGTTCTATGACGACTTGAACGGAACGCTATAGGGTGTCTTCGTGCTCGACTCGAGGCGAGCCGCGACATCTCTGAGGACGAAGTAGCCCTGGGGTAAGGTATGGGTCTAACTAGGTTACCTCGACCGAGTAATACGCCGTCGACGCCTCGACAACCTCTCGACGCCATTAGCACCGGCACGTCGCTTTCCACCTCTCCCTCCCCCCTCCCTCCATCGGGCCATTCCACCAGCCACTCCAACATCCGCGGATGACTCGCTCCAACCAACCGGAACTGCGGACACTGATGGAATCTGCGGCAGCTCCCACCCCGGGCGAGGGATTTATTAGTTCAATGCCCGCTAATTTTTACGGACGGAGAAATGGACGAGTGAGGGAAACAGGGAGAATGGAGGGACTGGGAAAGTATGCTAGAAATTACCAACGAAGTTCTTCAGGCATTTCCAATATTGGCTATTCATGAAGTCCATCCCGAAGAGGACACTGCTGTGCTTTAACCATATAGGAATAAGTAAATTTCGTATACAGGAAATATTCCCCGTGTTCATTTACCTGTTTTTACACTGTAAAAATTTTTCTAAAATGTTTAGAACAGTTACCACACTTCCGTCTTGTAAATACGGTATTCATTTCACTGTTATGTAACAAATATAGGATTACTACAATAGATATCTGGGAAACAATTCTATCATACCGTCTTTTTTACCGCTCCTATACGCACGTGTGGCAAATTTATGAACTATTTTTAGAGTGTAGGGAAAGTAAAATTTCGCGAGAACAAAGGCCATTTATTTGTTCATTTTCAGCAGCAGCGAAACAAACTGTGACCTCTGATCACACTAAGCAAGCATTACGCAAACCTACATTCTGTAACGCAATTCGGAAAGATATTGAGGAATCCGTGGACTGTATGTATATATACACATACAGGGTGGAAAGTAAATCGCGGAAAAGCTTGCGGGTACAGGTAGCTAGACCTAAATCTAGAATAATGAGCATAGCAACCGCGCCTCTACTGTCAATAGCATGGGCGTAATGCCATCGTATAAGTTGTGTTAATGAACATGTTAAGTGACGATAATTCAACAACCAGTACAAATGGAACGCTGGCCTTCCGAATTCTATTCAGATGTACGACGACACGTATGCAGGGAATAAAGTCGGCAAACCATTTCATCCCATGCGTTGGAAACACGGGGTCGCCTCTGTTATTAAGCATGTATTTATGTACATGTACGCGTGTAGCAGCCTATCCTATTGAATAAAGAACCGGAAAAGCATAAGGAACAAAAAAGGTGCACTTGTCCGAACACGCTCACGCAAACCGTTTCTGAGATACAGGCACTCAAATGTCAGAGCATTGTGGTAATGCCGACAGGTAGGCAACCCTTGTATCACATACATGAAAACCTGCTTCCGAGGAACACTAGCGATGTACACGTTTACTACCGAGAGGTATGCAACACACATGACAACAAGTAAGAGGAGAAGGGAGATACTTGTACGCAGAAGATGCTGGCAGGACGTATTTAATGGCACATGTACTGCAGCAAAACAAAATAATATTTTATTATTTAAATTTGCTATAAACACAGGAGCTACAATGTGTACGTACCAGCACATAACACGACAGAGATCACATTCTTGTATTCACATTGTACGAAAGAGTCTTAGTGACATCTTGTAAGTTTCTACGTAGCATGTGTTTAAATTGTCCTCTATCTATCACAACACAGGCACACACATGACGCATAACCGCGGACCCCACCGCACGCAACTGATTGTTGGTTACATGTTTGCAGAAACGTGCATTCTGGCGATGAAAACTCTATGCTTTTCATAGTTAAATGGTGCACTAGTTCCTTTAAAAAACCCCTAGGAGTAGTCTAAGGGACAGAGATCCGGTGACCTTGGTGGCCAGGACGCAGTCCATCCCTTCCTATCTACCGCCATGGACAGATAAGATCTAATTGCTGATGAGCTACTGCACTGCAATGCGCCGGTGTTCAATCAATGTTTATTTTCAGTTTCAAATTTTTTTTACAAATACTAATAATTTTTATTCTTTATTTTTATGAGCATGACATTGTAGCCTGCAATGTCTTTATCCACTGTGATTTTTTGAGTTTGGTATATCAGTTGGTTTTAGTGTAGTCGTTAAAACGGAAACATACAAAATATGACTTTAACATGCCATTACGCGAAAACTATGAGAGATAAAAAAAATTCTATACGAGCCAAATTTAGTACCATTTTGTGTCTAAAACAAGAAAAAAATATCTGGTACAAATAAAAAGTAAAAAAAAAATTGTAATGAAAATAACGGTAGACCACGCCCTTACGCGTCATAGCGCTAGTGAATCAACTTTTAATGCGGCCGCATGGATGGTGCTTGAACTGCGTACAGCGTGTTCGGAGTTAATTTTTTTTCTCAGAGACCAGTAAACGTGCATTTCCAATGCTAATCTACGAAAACAAAACACACTTCAGACTACTTGTGAATGTGACTTTCAAGACACCACACACATTGGAAGCAATATTTTAAAGCCCTCAAAATGGGCTAAAATAGGTTTTTTCACGCGATTATTTCTCAAGATATGTGTAACAGATTGGTTCAAAACTGAGGTCTACAAGCACACTGGAATTTGCTACAGAGACGCGTTCAATAAAATGATAGGGTCATCGCTTAAAGTAACACATTAAAAACCTTACAGCGGGAACACTGCGCGCGCATTTACGACTTTGGCCGTAGAGGCGATATCACAATACATTTGCAGAGCAACGTCGCTCGTATAGCGTCTCATCAATTTTCTCCTCATACACAAACACGCCCTTCATCAGGCGGTCGCCTTAAGTGGTCCTGCGGTACTCGGCGGAGAAACACTGCTTACCAACCTCCTGTGAGACTGTCAAGGAAGACACATGGCAAATCTGAGGTACTTCATCAAACTCACTCAGGTAATAACGCAATTCGATTGCTGTCGTAGTTATGATTGGCCGAGTCAAATCAGTAACCTTTTCTTTCTCACAAAAAAACGCGCGGCCAGTGACCGAAATGATAGCCGAAGATATGCACCTAATTTATTGACATCTAGCTGCCATAAAACTCTTTTCCTGAAAAAAATAAATAAACTCCCTTACCTATAAATAAAGCCAGTAATTTTTGATGAAACGAATTTTGCCCCAGCTCGTTTGCACATCGGCAGCTATGCTTCATGGTTATTGGCAGCGTGTCTTCGTGAAGTGACGTCTCTTAATTGACTACGCCAATCACAATAAGTAGAGATGATGGTTAGAGATTGTGAAATTTCGCGATTTCAATGACCTGCAAGTTACAATGAAATATTATATGCATACTCAAGTCCCGACCATTTGTCCACTAGCTGCTACTCAGTGGAACAACAAATAATGAGGGCTTGAGTATGTGTAGGATATTTGATTCTAACATGCAGATCATTGAAATCGCGAAATTTCACCATCTCTAATGGTGGTATATTGCGAAAATGTTTTGTGCCAACATACCCTTGAAAACGCTATAGTTTCTTGCAACATATACGACTCGGGGATATACTTCTGACTAAACGTAGCTGTCTACAGACCAATAATAGACACCACATATTTTAATACTGGGATTCTCATTGGTTCAGAAAAATAAAGTAACAGCTCCAAATACAAGCGAAAGCCAGTAATCTTCTGGTAAACTGAACGTGTGTTTAAATCCAGCAATCAGTCAAGTTTTCCCGCTATAAGCCATCATTTAGGGCACGAGTATTTCGCGTCTTCATCTGGCAACAGCCTAGACTTCTCAGTTCTATACGTGTACCGGCTGAAACCGAATATACATTGGTTTCTATCAGTCCAAACGTGTAGCACGTGATATCTCCCATGACTTGTTTCCTTATTTATAACTGGCTTGCAGTCGTCAAATGTGTGTTAAAGCCGATATCGTCTAATCACAGGAGTAGTGAAGTATAAGTTATTGACGTTCAGCCTGACCTAGAATCATTACGCGAAATAATCCTGCCTCCATATCTAACGATAGAGTTACTGCAACACCACACGTCTGTGATTTGCCGGTTGAACCACAAGGACACATGGGTGTTAAAACATCCAATCATCGACTACGAAGCAGAACTGCAGATGTGAACGTAAAGCACTGAAACAAACTGGGGCCATGTTATTTTCGCGATAGCCAAATGACTGCGTGTTTTCAACTCTCGGCGTCATAGAGTTATACCCGCAAATCACCAACATGTGGTGACCCGGTAACTTCAGTTTGATTGGCCCAGTCCAATAAGTGACACCCCTGCATAAAGACACTGTCAACAACAATGCAGCTGAGACGCAGATTTGCACTGAAGGCAATCAAGTTGTTGCAGAATTCTGCTCACCAAAAATTAGTGACTCCTGTAGGCTTAATTTCACGTAGACTGTCCCCAGGCAACTTTACATTAAAATGCTGACTAGCACAATTGGCTGGGCAATGTAGATTAATTACACACTTACAAGTTACATAGCCACACTTAAATATGTAACGTGTACTTTTAAAAAAAATAATTCCTCTGAAACTTGTTTTGAAAATATTTTTGTAAGTCTACAGGAACAGATTTAACTATGCATATTTTTCATTACTTATTCAGTACAAATTCTACTATTTACTCTGCAAGTTGAAAACTAGAGGAGTAATTTTGATAGTTTCACGTGATTTTAGTCTACGTATCATAAATATTGTATCACCAGTGCCATAAAAGGCATGCTATTAATTTTTATTTGCTCGTTTTTTTAATGTGAATTGCGTATTTTGATGAATTTTATCTTAAGTGATATTTACATTTGACATACAGATTAATGAGTATTCTTGTTGTTTCTTGTTGTGGATAGTTCAGTTTCAGTATATAGTGCACAGTTTCGGTATATTATTATCTATGACGTTACGCTGCTTTTAAAATGTCACGCAATACAGTAACCAGTAAGTTAATAAGTTTGAAAATGCTGTAAAAATTACTCACACGTCACTGATATAGAATAACAGAAACCTATTATTACGGTAAACCTATTGGTTAATGCTTACACTGGGCTAGTGGATAGTGCGTAAGCGTGACGTACCAAAAGGTTGTCGGTTCAATACTCGCAGAAATTGCTTTTTTTTTTGGGGCGTATTATTTCATTGTGATAATAATACGATTTACAAAAAAAAAGCAGAATTAAATTTAATATCAATTGACGAATGTTTGTACATCTATGTAAAAAAAACTCTCGTTACTTTTTCAATTAGAGAAAATCTCGGATTCTATCTGCTAGTTTATTTTGTTGATGATATATGTACCTACAGATTTCCGATGAAGCAGTTAAAACCATTTAAATAAGTGGAAAATTACTGAGAAAATGTGAATATTCATAGTTTCCAGTTTAGAGTGTATAACGGATGAAATACAGTGACAGTGCTAATTTAATCTGAGTATGAATGGTTGTTCATGCTGTGTTCGAGCAACGATATATGACAAGAGGGATGGCGCAGTCTCAGAGCGGTCATATGTTTGGATCTCGGGTTGATGGGAGGCTGGGAGACACAACTGTCAATGCGAGGGTTCTATTACAATGCGCCTATCCTTCATCTGTTGATGACGTACACCTCTGTTCGCTTCGAACACGTCTCCTGATGACAATAACTCTTCACCCACCCTGCATCTCACTGAGTTGGTCAGTTACTGGAGACTAACTTCCAAGAGTTTATCTGACTCAAGCTATGTTCCAATAGGATGTAGTCATGTGTTATAACGTAATATATTTCTAGGCTTTACAGTAGCAAGATTCATTGAAGACGATAAACAAAGCACACCACTAAATTATCAAACGCGATTTCATTGTATGAAGATTAGAGTTAATAAAAATAGCTAAAATGGTTAGAAATTGTTTTACGAGGTAGAGTAATTATTTTCTAGATAAAAATTGTGAACATTTGGCTAGTTATTTTATTAATGAGAATTAATTTAGTTGCGTAATCACATTAAACCGTTATGTATTTTGTCTCTTTGTATTTTTTGACAAAACTTTGCATTAGTTTTTTCGATATCTGCTCTCCTTTAGAAATTAAACAATTGTTTTCTTAAAAGCAGTAGAAATGATGGACCTGCCTACCTGCGGCTCAGATGCGTTACGGCGAGTTACAGCTATTTTTTTGCTAACGTAACTATTTAACGCCAATTATATTCGTATATCTAGGAAAAGAACATACACTTCAAACCACGTCGCTATAGTTTTAAAAATTCGGCGCGTTTATTAGAAACATCATTTTTAGGCCCCACAAATGGCCAAAAATGGCTTTCCCAGATTTCCATATCAGGATTGATAATAACCGGATTTGAAAAAACACAACTATAGAAACGAGTCTTTGACTTTGAACTATGCGGCATACAAATAAAATGACGTGGTCACCGCTTAAAGCCTCACTCATTCGTTTTGCAGTGGTTTCGGAAACAAATGTAAAGCAAATTAATATATATATATAGGCTATATATCAAAAAATCATTCCGGCAGTTTTAACACTTATATATCATCGTTTGTATATAAATTTCTCTGTTGCAATACACCAAACGGATATTTAGATTTTTCCCCCCTGAAATATCACATATTTTATTGCCAAATAAGCCCAAATGAAGCGAAATATATTTTTTCTAACAAACGGTACGTTACTTAAAAAATACGCTCTGGCAAAATTGTGTGTTGTAGGACTGTACACAGCCTCAAATTTTTTTTCTAAGCATTTGGTTAAAAAATATTTACGTTATTTGCATTATTGTTTGAAATAAATGAAAGATCATGGCCTCAAAGTTCCGTAAGGAAAAGGATAATATTAAAGCACTGCACGTTGTTCCCATGCGTCAAAGGCGGAAATTTGAGACCATCGCATACTTCTTTTGAGTATAATAGATTGGATAAACACGTTACCGTCTATTTAATTTGTAGTGTCAGAACACATCAGTTTTGAAAATTTATCCATAGATTACATTTTACGATATTACCTGGCGAGGTGGCGCAGCGGTAACACGTCGGCCTCGCATCCGGGAGGGCCCGGGTTCAATCCCCGGCTTCGTCCATTCTGACTTTCTAATGACCTTGGCATCGACGAGACTAAGATTGATTATACAACAATTTTTAAAGAAAATGGGATTTCTTAAGGAACAGTTTGGCACAGGTAAAAATTCTGCAACACTAGTTGCGCAGCTATCGATAACGGACATTATGAAATACGAAACCGTATAGTAAAATTAAATTTAACTGGCATTGACATAGAGACAAGTCATTTGATCGAATTTTAAAGTGAAAAACAAACAAAATTTGGCTTTTTAAGTATCAGCCTTATGTAACTTCATATTCTCGAAAGTTCTGGGATTGGTGAATTTACACCTCTTACCAACGCCAGCACAACAAATGGTAGAAATTATCTCCCGTCAAACTACTATCATAGATATTTCTAACCTGTAATTGTATTAACCTTAACGAGACGTAAAGCCCACTAACAATATATATACTAGGTACTACATGTGACGCATTATCCACAAATAGTTGACCCACTTTATTTGAGTAACTGAATGTCTCCTGAAAAAATTGGTGAAACTTCTAACACGGAGTGAAGGCTAGGGTATTCATTGCAACCGTCTAAATTTAATATGTCGTTGGAATGAAAAATATTGATTTGAAATCGTAATACGTTAGTTTTTACATACATTTTGCTTATAGTAAAAGGTGGGAAATACTGGAGTTTTCACAGCCCAGTAGAGTTCCTACGTCTAGGAGTTTTCACAGCCCAGTAGAGTCTACCGTATAAGAATATGTGTGCTCTGAAGAAGACAGCAGCTGTAGAATAGTCGCAAGCTGACGCAGTTATACTAGTAATAAAACGCAAGTAAATACTACACAAGAAAAACGGCAAATGAGTTTTTATCTGTAGCATTTTATAACTTACTTTTTAACAAAACATTACTGGACCCATTAGTGTATAAATAGGACCACGATTTTGTCGCGAAGAGATTTTTGCCCTACTTTGTTTCAGTGTCTCTCGTGCACATCGGCAGCTCTACTTCCTGATTACTGGCAGCGTGTCTTTGTTCAGACACGTGTCTCATTTGACTGCACCAATCAGAACAAGATTATTGTGACCCCGTACGTCTGTAATTTACCAAGACAAGTGAGAGTAAAATTATCCAATCACAGACGATGTAGCTTAGCTGCAGATGTGCACATAACGCATAGGAAACAAATGTTGCAAAAATCTTTTCGCCATTAAATCATGCCTCTATGTATAAGTAGTTTCTCAACGTGTCGGTGTTTGCCCAATACTTCGTGGAAAAAAATTAAAAACCTTTCCTCGCAAAAGTTAAAGGATTTGCCTCTTACACTCAGCTGAAGATAAAGGACTAAGTGTGTCGACTGAACTGAGATGTTTAATCCAAGAAATAATTATTGTTATTCTTGCTGAGGATTTGTTTATACGTCTTTGGCAGACGTGTTTGTGCAATCATAGGTAGTTTTTGTGTTAGAGAAAAAGGCAGGACGTTTAAGAACAATACTGACAAACTTCGGCAGGTGGTTCCTAGTAAAAATAAAATAAGCAGATCATATAAACATTATTTCGTATCTAAACTTAATATCAAGGAAGAAGAAGTAAGCTCCTGAAATTATAATTTTATAACGGCATTTTTTAAAAATATGGAGAACTAAATGACTTGAAAGTACAATTACGTTGAACATCGCTCAAGATGTTGGGTTCTTTTTAACTCATAGTACATTCTGGCAAAGACCTTCCACTCTTATGAAAATGACACGGGTGACCAGCCTATAGTTGCGTACAACATTCGTAGCGTCAGGAAATGTAAACATTTCGTGACAAAAATGATGCTCGTGTTGCAACTGTCTGTGACCTATCGTTTTAGTTCTAAACAAAGTAACGGATTCGCGCATCGTTACAGAGCCTACAACATAGGCAATACTGCGTATACGTGTGTATTGCTGTGCTCAGCGCACAGGCGACAGTAGACATTGGCCACGGTCACACTAGGTTCAAACCTTTTTAGTTAAATACATTCGTCTGCCATGTTTGATCGTGTTTAAAGCTTAAACATATTTGAGAGGTTACACGACCGAATAAACTCAATGAACTCTCTACCCTCAGCAAACTTGGAACCTGAAATGTACTATATTTTATTATCGTCACATCTACACTGAACATTTGTGACTTTTTAACTGTCATACTGCATCTAACTGCAATGCTGGTGTTTGTGTAAAGTGGATATAATTATTTTACGCCTAATAGTTAATTTAATTTAACGAGTGCAAAATAACGGACCAAAAAGCAGCCATATTTGTAACACATATCGTTACTCCAAACGGCCAATAGGAGAGAGGCATCGAAGATATGTCGTTCGAAACTACATATGTAACCAGTTTACTTTGAACGAGAAGAGACTGTTATCTGAACTCGTTCTTAACACGTGTAACCGCTCCATAAAACTGAACATGTTTAAATTAAGTAATTCTGTATCCAGCATGACCGCGGCCATTAACTGTAAACAACTTGTACCTCACGTTAATCTGTTTCATTCCGAAGCAACGATTCAAGACCAACTTTTTTAGCAATATGTTGAACTATATAAACAAAATATCAGAATTCTTTTTATTACAGGTTATAAGGATCAATTTTAAAAGTTAGGTACAAGTAAAATTTCTGCCACTTGAGCGCTGGTATCGGTAATGGACGCAAACTGACCAGTCGAAGAGCTTTCGTGAATTTTAAGTTACACTGCGAAATTTGTATATTTTCACTATAAAATAAAGTAAAATTTAATTTTACTATAGTTTCATATTTTCCTGGACCCTTAGCGATAGCAAGGAAACTAGGGGAAGTAATTTTTCCCGAGCCAAACACTCTTATAAGAAAACTAGTTTTCTTTATAACCTGCAGGAGAATTAACCTTAGTATTAATTAAGTGAAAGTCGAAGGTAATCCAAATATTTTTATTACTAGATACTTGGCTTACGTATGTGCTTATCTCTATGTACGGTTGTAGCTAGTCAAACTGAACAACTCGCAGGTTAATTCTAATGTATAATATTGTGTAAATGCTAATGTGTATTGTAACAGCCTTTTAAAACTATAAAATACACCACTGAACGCTAATTTGTACCCGCATTGTTAATTTTTCATTTGAGCATAGCATTCATAACATATATTGGTTCATATATAAAACGTACTTAATTTTATCAAATAGTAGTTAGCTTAAACGTGTATACAACAATGACACAACTTAATAAAGACTATCTTAGAGGACCGTAGATTTCAGAAAAAATAGTACAGTATGACACATTTTGCTTTCGTAAAACTTGCGTTGCCTTACAAATATTTTTGCTGGTTTCCTCAAATAAAATTTGCGACATGACTTAAATTACGCCTTGGAATGCTACCTCTGAGTTGCTTTAAACTGGTTTCTTTCATTAATGCTGTGTCAGTGAGCATTTCCTGCTCTAAGGATCGAGATATCGAGAATGTGAAATAAATTAAGAGCGTGCGTCGTGGCCGCGCGGAGTCTGCAGTAACAGTTCACGATCGTGCCGCACAGAGCGCAGCACTACCCTCCTTGCGGACCCAGTAGTTCCCGTCGAAATTCACAGAGCGCAGGAGTGAAGATAAACCTCTCGGGAAATAGGGGCGTCGCTGGATAGCGCGTATTTACCGAAGTTCCCCTCCACCGACGGACAACTTATGAAACAAAAATAAATTCTTAAATGAAATATTATCTAAATAAATTAATGAATCTACACAAGTGCATTTTAATAACTAATAGTTAACTGTATTTAGCATGATGGAAATTTAAATGCAAAACGGAAGTAAAATTAATACTATAGCCTCAAGGATTAAAAATGAAAACTGCTCTATACTGCGTGTTTTAACGTTGGTAATTATAGCCTGTTTCGGGAGTGTTCCGCGAACATGAAGTTTATTTGCTCCCTGGTTACAACGATTGCCTGAGTACCAACAATGAAATATAATGAAATATACCTGCAAAATGTATAACATTAGGTGATTAATAGTAAAGTTTAACTACTATTATGAACCATTTTATGCATAAAAGAATCAAGTGCCATTGTGACGCAACTGAGAAAATTTAGGTTCAATGATAAACAGCTGCATTTAATTACAATTGCATGCGTGACAAAATTGCAGAACATGATTCCATACAAGGACATATAAGTTATTAATGTATGTAAATTTTAAATTCATGTATTTGCTGCTAATTTCAGAACAATAAAATATCGTGCTTGGTTCCTTTATGCATAATATGTTTCATTTATATAAATTAAATCAGTCAGTAAGATAATAAAGGTTTTCTACGAAAAAAAAAAATAGACCATTGTAGGGAGTTATATTTATACTAACGATGTTCTGTATAATAATTAAAAATAATTTATCAGTGTCATAAAATCAAAATGTTTTAAACGTTTAATTCTAGTTTTTTTTCTTCAGATAACTGTGTGATGCGACTTTTGTTTTACTAAGCTTGGAGTTTAGATTATTGGTAGGTAGTGTATAAAGAATGCGTTCCTATACCGCTCATTCAAATGTGATGAAACTTTGGAAATGTATGATTGTGCGTCTATGAATATGGGGTTGGTAAAACGGGGTAGGGGGCAGAAAGGGACATCCAAAATATATAGTGAATATTATTTTTTTCCAAACTTAAGTATATAGTCGTCAATGAGCTTAATATTATTTTTCACCATTCAAATTTTTCAAAAATTTTATGTTGCAGATTTTATATTTATTTTTTTAGAAAAGTAACAGACCGTCGCAGTAACCTATACCGATTGACACAGTCAAATGAGAGAGAAAATAATGTTGCAATAACCACGAAATATAGCTGTATATGTAAACGTAAAGCACTGAAACAATTTGACGCCACGGATGGATCCAGAAGGCTGGGGAGGGGGCATAGGTACATAGTCCCTCCCGAGAATCCATCCAAAAAAAATAACCAAATAAATGCCAAGTAAAATATTGAAATAAATCATCTTGCACTTTTCCTAAGGCACAATCATGGTTACACGATTGTGTGTTGCAATAATACATAGAACAGTAACTTGTAAAATAGATAATAAATTGTTCCAACGATTTAAATAAAACGTTCTGGTGTCTAGATTTCAAAATTATTATTGGTATTTATTTCGTTATACATTAAAATTATTGTATGTTTCAAGTGCTATTACAATATTATAGATACACGTGGACCTAATAATTTTATATCAGCACAAAGTTTTTCACTTTTAAAACAATTTATTCTAACAAAAATATTACCATTTCTTAAAGCGGTAAATGAAAGTTTTTTTTTATCAGAATCTCTTTAAGCAGCATCATTTTGCTCCTTAAAATCCAATTTATTTTTTGGGGGGAGGACCCCGGAACCCCCTTTTTTGCTTGGGGCGTAAACATGTCTAATTTACAAGGCATGCCCCCTGCCCTCTAGGACCCAGAGCTCATTCCGCCTCGAGTTCGTGCATAATAATTTAAAAAAATATTCGGTTTCTCTATTCGCATTCCTTCATTCCTCAGAGCAAAACTTGCATTTCCGACTATTGTACTCATGAATAGAGATTGTGCGATTTCGCGGACCTGCATGCTAGAATCTATTATACTATGCATACTCAAGCCCTGTCTATACGTTCATTGCCTGTTGTTTCACTGAGTAGCAGCTAGTGGACAAATGGTCAAGACTTTAGTATGCATAGGATATTAGATTCTAACATACATGTCATTGAATTCGCGAAACTTCACCATCCCTACTCATGAACTACTTTACTTACTGCACACACGTCACGTAACAGTCACGAGAAAGCCTCCTGACGCAACATAAAAGTATAATTTCTAAAACCACGAGTTTGTCGGATAAAGATTTTTGCGCCATTTTGTTTCAATGATTTTCGTGCAAATCGGCATCTCTGCTTCGTAGTTACAGACCAGAAAAATTCGGGTTTTCTTTTAGACACAAGCTATAATTCCATTTACTGTAAGTTCGCATCATTTTCATAACTGGGTCTTGACTTATTTATGTTGTAGAAATGATGGTACATCACGAAAATGTTTTGTGCCAACATACCCTTGAAAACAATGTAGTTTCTTGCAACATATATAATTGGGTGATTTACGTCTGACACAACATAGCTGTCTGCAGACCAATAACAGACATGAAGTAATACACTAGTGGGATTCTTATTGGCTCAGTCAAATAGGGCAACAGCTGCACGTACAATGCAAAGCCAGTAATCTTCTGGTAAGCTGAACGTGCGTTGAAACCCAGCAAACAATCAAGTTTTCACGCGCGATAAACATCATCTCTACTTATCTGACACATCGTGTAAGTAGCTGAGGTAATAATAAAAATTTAACTCAATGTAGGTCCATATCACTGCGTCATATAGCAGCCAGTGAGCAGATAATATCTGATTGAATACACACATGTTCTTGGAGGCTAGCCTACATGTCAGTGAACCGCGAATTTTTCCCGTCTCTATTCGTATAGTTCGTTATTGGCATCGTGTCTATGTTCATACATGTCTTCATATGTCTTCACCGCGGTCGTAGAAGAACAGGTCTGGACACTCGCCTATCTAACAATGTATTTTGCTTGACCTCCTTGTTGTTTGGCTGCAGTTCGTCAAGTTACCGAGAATGTCGTACTTTCTGGCGCTGTAATCCGGGCGGTCGGACTCAAACTCCGTCCAATTTTTTCCATTGTTAAATTTATAAAGTAAATAAAGATTGCTGAAGCCTTTTCTTGAATTTGTGAACGAAGGAAGAGTTCCATAAATTGATAAATATACGTTTTGATGAATTGTTTATCTTAGCGGTAAGGAAGTGGGCGGAGTTGAGTCCGACCGCCCTAACATCAGCGACAATAAAACACAATATTCTCGGTAACTTTGTGAACTTGCCTTCAGTTACAATACAAGCATGGCAAGAGAGCTAGTAATGTATAGCTAGGTTGCAATTTGTCGGGCAAACTATGCATTTAAAAAAATTTGCCACACAGATTGCAGCGTAAATATAAGTCAACAGCTAAATCGCAAGGCCTGCACAGCAGCGAAATGTATATAGAATTTGAGGTATAATCACATATTCAACATATTTCTTCTTAGAATTTCAAAAAAGTAATAAATAATAAAATTCAATATGTCTACTGAAACCGAACCTTAAAGCACAGCTGCAGATGTGCACATACGCCACTAAAACCAAATTGAGCAAAAATATTTTTGCCACAAACTCGTGCATTTGTAAATTTCTCATTAAACTGCAAACATTGCGTAAGAGCACGCAAAATTCGCTTTATTTTCCGACTGCATATTAGACTCCAAACAACTGAAAAATTGTTGAACAACTCCTATTCGCGGATTAACGCAAAGCGGCATGACATCTGGTGGTGAGATATTGTACTAAGTTAACAGGTATAAAAGGTGTTAGAGCTGTAATGAGTTTTTGATTAGATGACTTTTTGAATTTAACGCATGTATTTTGGTATGTGGCGATATAATGGTATTTCTATGCACAATCTCCCAAAGAACGAAATGTTGCGGAAGAGTTTGGCGAATATTTTGAAAATCGGCAAACTTGTTAGTAAGTTCATGTATGTTTATGGGAATCATTTTAAGAAAGAAGATTTATGTTGAAATGGTAAGATGTATTTATGTATATGCGTTAACTGATATAACAAATTGTAAAGAGCTCTATTCTGTCGTTCTCTCTCTCTCTCTCTCTCCCTACACACACACACACACACATATATATACATCGTAGGCTTACAAGGGAAAGGCACTCAGTCCAAAAAAAGATCATTCGAGAAATATGTATTTACAAGTATCTATGTTTCTCAAAATTTTAGTTCTGCAGATCAACCTTCCATTGTTGAGGAGGTGTGTTGAGATAGGACTTGGAGCTTTTTCCTTGGAAACGGAACCCAAAATTCTGAACTTATTGCTATGGATAACTAATTTCCTGCTGCATTTTTGGACTTAGTGCCTTTTCCTTGTAAGCCCACGATATATATATATATATATATATATATATATATGTGTGTGTGTGTGTGTGTGTGTTTACGTATATCTCAAGAGATAATGTAGGTTAGGTAGGCTTACAAAATACGACGCTCTGTGTGGTTAAATGATACAAAGTTTGTAACTACTGCTAAAATATGTTCACATTTCCCTGAACCCGCTTTACAGAAACAATTACAAGACAAATGTTTGCAATAAGTCTCTTGTGTTATAGAAATCTAGATCTAATGAGATGGTCCATCAATCTTCGAGGATTGGAGACACAATGCCATTACATTCGTAATGTTGCCACAGCGAGAAGCAACTTGTGACGGCCATATTTTATTGATAATTTTATATATATATAGAAATTAATGCAGTTTAGGTTAATTATGATGATTGATTGTAATGAAGGGGCCTTTATTGTCATATGTAACATATTGCCATCCATTTTAACTTCAGTATTGATTGTGAGGGGTCTGTGGGATCCTATGATAGGCCAGTATAATAACAGTAGAAAATATGACTATTACTAATATTATCACAGAGGTATCGTGTCTGGTATCGTTTTAACCTGTGGAATGTCACAGACTCGAATATGCTAGTAACATGAAGATAATTTTATGTATAATGATTTTAGTTTTTAAGAGTGATAATTGCCCGCCGGTCTGGCGACAATAGAGCAGATGATGCGTGAGCCTTACCACATGCTGTCCGAGAAGGGGGGCGCCCTACCTCCCCCTGTCCTTGCCATACAATCCTCTCTCTTTCTCTCTCGCCTACACATTTCTTCTTTTTCTTTTGCCCTTCCCCGACAGACCCCGTGTAACATACGTAATTTAAACTAGAATTATATTAATTGAAGATAGCAAGTAGTAATTAGGCTAAGTGTTTTATTGGTAATTGCTGTGAGA